>ML793524.1:160857-184433 GCA_009831015.1 Picea engelmannii
ACAACGTCCATTCACATCAAATATTCACATTCTTGAGTTTGCCACAGTTCTTGGCCAGTATAGTTATTTTTTACAAACTGGGGGAAACAGGGTGTTACAATAACCTTCACCTGTCCAGGAGCTAGGACCGTGGGCTTAGGCATAGAGGAGCTCCCGCTCTTCGGGTATTTGACTACTCATGACTATGATACTTCGGGCTACTCGAACTACGAAGTAGTTCAATCCCTCTGAAGGTTTACCTACCGAATAAGTCAGAACACGATGATGAACGCCTATTGTCGGTTAACATCTCATGCTTACTCTATCCTTCCACTACGCTTGATCTAATGGTCATGAGAGAACCTGGAGGATCTTAGATCAACAACCAACATTAGTTCGCGACTTCTCCCTTCGGTGCTTCAGGTATTTTTCTAGTAGGAGAAGTTGAACATCCCTGAAGTTTGTAATCCTATAGTGATGTGGCTTGCTGACATCACTCAAGATGATGTGGACCCTAATTCAATGTGTCACGTGTCACCCTGATTTCTGACTTTCACATACCTTATGTGCCATATGTATTTTGACACTTGTCATCATCTAATTGAGCCACGTGTCATCTATTGTTGAAATGGTCCTACTGGTGTGGGCCTACTAATATGTCACATGTCCTCCTCCTGGATCTAATGATCGTAGGTTCATCTAAAGTTTTCTTATTGATCTGATGGTTGTTGTTGCTTTGGGAATATGACACTTTTTAGAATTCGATCTAATCCTCCCAAATTGGCGAAGTGTCGAATAGATCTATCACCATAGATCTTTCCTGTCTTGATCCTATGGCCTTTGTTTATTCTGGAACTCTGAGATTCGTGAGTTATTGGTTCATCTGAGTTGTTTATCTTTGGAGTAGGTCAAGGCCGAAGTTGACCACGCTCTACAGTTTTTTCTCCAGATCAATGGTTGATGCGATTTCCTGATCCGAGGGTCGATGGAAGTTAGTGACTCTGAGGCTTTGGCCTTCGGGTAAACTTACATGTTCTAGTCTCCATTTTTCTGGAGTGGTCAGTACCGGAGTTGACCGGATTTCACGACTTTGGGACTTCGAACTTCGAGTAGATTTAACTATTCTAGTCTCCTTTTTTCTGAAGTGGTCAATGCTAGAGTTGACCACCATTGGAACCACCTATACTCATCCAACGACTACCATGCATTTCCCAGATCTGATGTCCCTTATTCACTTCGTGACTTTGGGGGTTTAAAGACTTTGTGTCTTATGGGGTCTGGTTATCCTATCCTTCCACTTGGTTCTATTTGACGATCATGATAGATCCCGAGATGATCTAATGGTTGAGATATCACTTGAATTTGCTCCAAAAAATTGATGGCTCTACATTCCAGATCAAATCTTGATCCAACAGCTGGAAAACCATCCGAAGCTCCTGCTTCAGATCTATCAGTTGAGATCTAATTCTTCCCAACCTCTGACTTCCCCTCAATCTGATGGTCTTGAATTGTCCCAAAAACTACATCAGCAGACATGATTCCTCCTTGATTCAATGGTTGTGATTAATCTCGAAATTCAAAAGGGAACAATCACAATTACTCCATAATCCTTTGCATAGATTTCCTTAATTGCAAAACTTTTTTTCCGCCTCACTCAATTGCGCCTTCTCTCCTGAGATTTTTCTACATTGATCCACCTTAGAGATGATCTCGTAATATGAGGGACTCCTATGTTCCTCGCTCTATGTCTTCTGCGCAACCTACTACGTTATCTCTCCTAAGCTTTAGTATCTCACAAACATATTTGATCTTCTTGATAATGATAATACCATAATACCATGTCCGACATTGATCATTTTGGCCCTCTTTGACATCAGTGCCAACACTGTAACACCATGTCCAACAAATTTTTCCACCCCAATATGCTTGGATGAGTCTATAACCCCGCATCATGGTTTAGATTCAAATATGGAGGACTTTCCATATGTTCATACTTCTCCAGGTATATCTCTACAACACCTTCCTCCTCTCTAATTCTCTCCTCTCCCAAGTAGATATCTTGTTGTTGATTTATGGTCGTTGGATGGGGTTATTGATGGACTTATGGGAGGTATGGGACCTTCTATAGGGATTCCACCTATATCTACTCTACATTATTATCACCCTACCATACCCAAAATTTAGTCAGATCCCATTTCAAAAGATGGGGATATGGGTTCTCTGGAGGAACCAATCACCAACCTTGATAGTCCCACTTCCTTGGCTTCCCAAAGAATGGAGGTAAAATTCAATTTCAAGTCAAGAAAAGGGGGTTCTTGGGATTTTGTGGTTGGTTATATGAGGGGACGAGGTTTGAACATAGGGGGGGGGAAATTGGGGGTTAGAGGATGCAACTATCATTATATCCATCGGGAAAAGGAAAAATCTGCATGTGATGTGGTAGAATGTTGACAAGAGTCACTTGATATGGTTCTTAGAGTAACACTTACCCTTGAGAAGGTGACCCTATGATATATTTGAATCTCAATTGCAGAGGGCTGACTAGACCCTCAAAGAAGCTAGAAGAAATAGACAAGTTGTATATTATATTATTGTTGGAGATCATGTGTGAAGGGTCTAAAGTAATGAAGGATTTAGAAGGGATAATTTGAGGATGGGAATTACGATTTATGGATGATCGGGGTAGATCATGTGGATTGATTTAAGGATGGATAATTTGGTATATGGTGTTCTCTAATTCATGGGATTTTCACTCAAGTTTGGGTTTGGATTTTTTTTCCTGGGAGTTGGTTAGAGAGTTTTTGGTGTTGAATTTGTTCAAGCCATACAATTATAGGGTTTTTAATTGGGAGAAGTTATTTTCCAACGATTTTATGAAACAAAATAAAATTATATTGGGTGGGGACCTGAACTTTTCTCTGGGAAGAGCAGAGTTTTGGGGCCCATCTGCATAGGTTGACAACCTTTTATATTTTTTCCCAAGGAAATTAGAGGGGGGGGGATTTATTGATATTGAACCATGAAAGTTTAATCTGACATGGAAAAATAAGCGAGTGGGTGAAGACATAGTTGCAAAGAAGATGGAACGCTTTTTAGTTTATGAATAATTGATGAATTTACCAATTCAAACTAGACAATGCATAATTATTTGTGGAGAATCAGATCACATGCCGATGTTATTTGAAATGGTAGGTGTTGGTGAGAAGCCGCCTAACCCTTTTAAGTTCAAACCTAGATAGATTTTTGAGGATGATTTTGTACAATTGATAAGGGACGCTTGGGTTCGTTTTGATGGAAATGCAAGATAATCAACTTCTTTTCAATTTGCAACAAAACTCAAGTGAGAAAAATAAGGGGAAATAGTTTGGGCACATGCAAGGAATCTCAACGAAAACCATGACCTCAACCAAAGAGAGTCAAACCTCGAATTTGAATGGTATGATTATGAGGGATTTGGTTTTATTTCCAAGAGTACAAAGGCATAGTAGAGATGGAACAATAGAAGAGAAAGATACTAGATGATAGAGAGGTAGATTAGAGGCTAAAGAGTAGGGCTCTTTGACTATATAAAGGTGACAAAAATACCAAGTTTTTCGATCAATATGAAAAATTTCGCAAGAACAATAATACCATATAGAAAATAAAAACCTTTGTTGGAGAAGAATTTAATTCATTCAAAGACATAGAAAGGGTTGGAGTATCAAATTTTGATACCCTATTCAAGGCTGAAGAAAGAGTTATAATTACAGAAGTGGTCATGATCTCACAATTCTTCCCAAGTTTTGTTAATGAAGCCAATAGTCGAGCATTAATTTGTAACGCCCCCCATCTTAACTAAGGAACATTACTATGCAGAAAACACATAAAATTTAAAAATTTATGCTAACTAATCCCGTAACTTACTAGCTACATGAAAACTCACAGATTTAGCCATTGTTGATGCCATTCATTAAATGCATCTACAACATTCTAAATAAACATGAATGCAACTAAAATGTTTATCTTCTTAAAATAGTTGTGTAACCAACTGCTTGGGATGGATGTTCCACCCAATCATTGACTTACTGTTACAAATATCAACAACAAGTTACCCTTGAGTTGGGGATAGAAATCCAAAAAATAGGGTGGTCTCTCATTGTCCCCTCACAACTCAAAAAATATCATAATCCATTGGCATTCTCCTACAACTATCTTGATTTTTCCACTAGCTCTCTTCCTCTCAACCTTCACAACCCAAGGAATGTACCCCCTTCACTTCTCTTAATCCACTGAGCTATATGATTCTTTTTTCAGGGCCCCCAACATAGGTTACAAGTAATATCATTATTGGGAAAATCAAGGGAGCTCACTGCTAGGAAAACTAATAGGAAACCAAAACAATAACTTGTTGTTACAGTCAAAATATCACAAAAAATTACTCTGCAGACATGGAAACCTGGTTCTTCTACAATCCTGACAACTTACATCTTCAGACTTGAGCTCCCAAAATGCTCCATAATTCACCCTCCATTGCTTCTCCAACTCTGGTGCTCTTCTTCCCCATTGTCTACTTGTTGTTCATGCAAAAACATGATTATCTAAAACTACCCCTTTTGGATATACAAATTTCCTCCCTTTTTATTGCTTGACTGACTTACACTCTTCCCTAAGATGATTGTACTTCAGCCCATCTGCTTACATGCATTCAATGATTGGCTTTGGGAATGCTCAACAACAAAATAGAAGGTTCACTCAAAACATTAAAATTAGGAAAAAAATATTTGGGAATTAAACTCAAGGGTAAAACCCCTCCTCTCTTGTGGATTAATTAGCCCCTATCTCTATCCATGTTCCCTAGTAGTTGACATCACATTTTATTGATTAAAATTTAGAAATACAATTCATATATACATCACTTGGTCAAATCCATACATTATATCTACATCTAACATTAATTAAACTATGTATTATATTGGGGACGTTACATTCCCCCTACCCTACAATTGTGCACCGTACTTGTTGCATAACACTATTCCGAAATACATATACAAGTTTACATGATAATACTTAGAAAATAAAAAGTATGCAATTTCACAACTCCAGTAGCAGTTCCCACCATAATCTCCTATTCCTCTCAACCTACTAAAGGAATGGATATACCCACTTCACTACTCTCAATCCATTAGGATGTACCGTTATTTTATTAGGGACTCCATCACATTTTGCGAGGACTTTGAGATGTGGTTCCATAACTTTAGTTGCCCAAAAATGGAGTCTTGCATTATTATATTCTATTTTCTTCAAAATTGTAAAAACACGGTGGGTATTCATCTAGCATGGTTTCTTTGTGCTCCCATGCATCATCTTCAAGATCGTAGTAGGTTCGTCAGACCTTTACCAGGCCGATTCCTTTGTTCCTGAGAACTTTGACCTTCCAGCCTAAGATGTGTATTGGTTCCACCTGGAAATATACTTCGTGTTCCACCTGGATCACAATCCAATCAATTATGTGGTTTGGGTCAAAAACATATTTCATTAATAATGAAACATGAAATACATTATGCACTCTCATGGATGCAGAAAATGCTAACATGTATGCAACTAGCCCTATATTATCTATGATTTCTAAAGGCCCACAATATCTTGCTACTAACTTTGGGAAACTTCCTAATCCTATTGAACTTCTCTTCGCTTTCACTTTTAAAAATACATGTTCGACCACTTTAAAATCTATGAAAACTCTATTCTTCTTTGCATAACTTTTCCGCCTATCTTGGGAAACCATTAAATTATGCTTGATCTTTGTCATTTTCTCTTCCATTTCCTTCAACAAATATGGCCCAATAATATCTATGTCTACTAGATTATCCCAACTCACTGCATGTTACACTTCCTACCATACAATGCTTCAAATGAGATCATTTTTAATGAGGCTTGATGCTAGTTGTTGTAAGCAAATTCAACTAAGTGGATGCAATATTCCCACTTTGATGGATGGTCCATCACATACATTCTGAGCATGTCTTCAATTATTCTATTGGTCCTCTCTATTTTCTCATGTGACTCTAGGTGATATGTTGTACTGATATTTAAAGTTGTCCCAAATCATTTAAACAAACCTTTCCATAAATTGGATGTGAATTTGGGATCTTTGTCTGAAACAATTTCCTTGGGAACTCCATGAATCCTGACAACTTATTCATGTAGATATTTGTAATGTTTTTCGTCCTTGTGTGTAATCTTTACTGAAATAAAATGTGTATCCTTAGTAAATTTTTCCACCACCACCATGATGGAATCATGTTGCTTCACTATTCTGGGAAACGTTGTAATGAAATCAAATGTAAACACTTCTCGCTTCCATTCTGGAATGGGAAATGGTTGTATATTGGATGTCTATTCTTAGCCTTTACCATTTTTCACTCTAGAGACCTAGCTATATAATTAGCCACTTCTTTCTTCATTCTCGAACAAAAGTATTGGCTTCTTATAGCTACAATTGATTTTTGATATCCTGGGTGCCCAACATATGGAAGATTGTGCATTTATTACATCGGTGTATTTTTCAACTAATTGGAAATTGACACATATAACTCACCTATGTACATGAGGATTCCATACTCATGCAACTCATAATAATTAAATTTCTCTTGAAAATTACCTTGCTATAATGTTTCTTTTATTTTTAAATAGTGTTGATCTGAGTTTTCTAGTTCAATTATTTTATCTTTCAAATTAGTCATGTACATGTTGATGGCTACAATATGCATCTCATGGGATCTTCTACTAAGTGCATCATGTTGATGTTTTTTTTTCACAATAACTGGTGGATTTATATTAATATGAAAAAAGGCATGGCTTAGACCACAAGATACAAAAAGAGAATTCAAAATTACATAATTCCATCTCTGACAGAGCTTCTATCACCCTATTGTTTATCTTCCATCTACCCCTTGTCCATTTCTTACTACTACTTATATTTTTAGTTACATAGATTCGACAAAAAATAACAATTACATACTTATAGACAAAACATACACTAGATATTATTGGATTTTTCTAGATCAAGAAAATTCTCTAGTTGTTCTTGTTCCTCATCGACTTCCACTGAAGTGTTTAGGTCTGGTAAAATTCCCACTTCAACTACCTCTCCTCATTCTTATCCTACAACTGAATTTGAATTACTAGGTTCCTCATTCCTCTGTGTTATCTGTATTTGAAGAGAAACTAGATGACGACACAAGAAGTCTACTTCATCCTGGAGTTGACCGATGAGAACATGATGTTTAATGAGAGTATCAAGAGAAAATGTTGTTGTATAACTAAGGGATTTACTCTAAGAGTCAATCTTTTCCTTTCCTCATTGCTAGCCTCCATTTCCTCATTCACATTTTCTATCCAATCCATGTTGGCCATACTAGCTTCTTTGTCCAGGATAATTCACGGGGGAAGAAATTGAATGTTGAGAATTGGATGCTTCAGTACCTTAATCAACCGCACATAAGTTTCTACAGAGCACCTTCTAGAGCCTAACTTTACTTCTCCATAGGCACTCACCAAATTAGATCCCCCAATTGCAAAGCCCAATATTATTGAAAACTCCCTGGAATTGTCAACTGGCCCAGACTAACCAAGCGACGAGCTACCCAGACACTTCCAAGACAGTCTACAATTCCAATTTTTTACAATGACATGGAAAACCTTATTCCCAATTACACTTATATTTCCTTCAATGCGATGTACCTGATTATCCATACCTGAGATATCCTTCACAAGTTGGCCATGCATCTCCCAGATATTGTTGATGATACCCTCCTTAATTAGACTATAGATATGTACTTTTTTTTCCTCGCCACCTTCCATTATAATCATCATACTTCTCCCCTAGTCCAGAGCCATAATAACAATTTCATTCACAAGCTCACCCCGTGTAGACTTCTTCCTGGTAATGATCCATCCATGAACTAACTGATATCGTCCATTATTTCGAGTGACGGTTCCCAAGCGCCTGAGTGAAATGATCGACATGAGTACTGGAACTGTCCCTTCCACTCATTTGAGAGAGCTTACCACGTTCCTTAACCTTTTATAACATGTGTACACAATCATTTTTATGGAGGGAGAACCACAAGAACCTCTCCATTCACCCCCATATGACCAAGATCTAACCCAATGGACTTGTTTGCTAAGGAATCTGCAATAGTGTTATGATGACTAAGGATGTGAAAAAAGTGTGCCTGAAGACCATGTAGAGTTTTTTTAATGCGATCCACTAGATTTTTTAGACTTGTATATTTTAGAGAGGAGGCCTTGATAAAATAACGAATTGTATTTTTAGAATCACCGACTATATTGAGAGAAATGTATTTTCTCTTATTTTCCAATCGTATGCCAATATACATAACATATGCTTATGCGTTGTTATTGGTAGTGACTCCTAGATTCCAAGAATACTCCATTAGTTGATTTCCTCTAGGGTCAAAGAGCACCCCTCCCACACCTACCTCCATGGGGTTTCCTTTAGAAACTCCATCGAAACATAAGGTGTGATTGGATTGAGAAGAGAGCCAAGCTTGGAAATATAAAGAGGTAGAATGAAGCTACCAGTCCGATCTAAGAAAAATTAAAATAGATACCAATGATTTAGCATTGAGAAAAGAGTTCAATGCCTATAAGTGACAGTCACAATTCATACCCATTCACAATATTTATTCCAACATGTATACAAAACACATATATAAGTGTTATTTATCACCATGCATTGATTTAAAGAGGGATGAATTAGTGATGGAATTTTCATTCAATTACCAAAACATAACACTTAGTCACAATAATTTTTCAACCATAAAGATTTTAAATGCACCATAGAGACATAGGTTTTACCTTGGAAACCCAATTGGGAAGAAAACTAGGTTCTAGAGGATTTTCATTAAGTAGGAAATTGATTACAAAAGGGTGAGACATACATAGATTAAGTGTGTTGTTACTAATTGGTAGGAAATTGCAAATGGCCATGGCTCAACAACGATCTTCTATCATCATGGGACAAACTCAATGTCTTCTTCTCCTGCGATCATCAAGCGAACTACTTCCTTGAGCTCTCATTTCTATTACTTCCCTTCTTCATTTCCTCCTCATTTCTCTTCTCTTCTCCATTCAATTCTCTTCTTCATCACAAACTTAATTTTTAATGGGATGCCTTGGAAGGCCAATTATCACAATGGTTTATTTCCACTTCCAATTAAATTTTGGACATTTTCTCAACTTGCCAAAAAACAAAATAAAAAACAAATTTACAAAGAGATTTGGCAAGGATCCAATTTAGATCACACTTCCCCATTTGCAGGATTTTGGTCCCCAAAGCTTTGAATCCATTTGATCGTCTTCTTCTCTACCTTCAAGCATCCTCCGAAAAATCTCCAAGAAAGGGTGACTCTGTTGCAATATGGAATATAAGAGTTGGATAGAGGTTTCCTTTGGCATACACCTATTTTTCATCCCATGGATAGAGATGACAATAATTGTTGCAATAGGTTCTCGGATAACTACTACTCCTTGAGATGCAAGTGCAAAAAAATCCTCTTTCCAAGATTTCTTATTGGTTGTTCGGTTCTTGGGATGGAGTTCCATGTGAATCCTCTAACATTTGGCCACCCAATGTCTAATCAATCTACAATACTAGCAATAGTTCTTGCATGGGCTACTTGGTTTTCTAGAGTGCCAACAATTACTTTCCTTATGAACTCTTTTCTTGCAACATAAACAAACCAAAGGTACTCTTCCATATCTTTTCGATTTGTGATGATGCTTGTCGACTTGGTTGCTTGGTCCCCCAAGAGTTGGAGCAGATATGGATGGTAGAATCATCTATTTAATGCCCTCTTCCAATCCTCAACAAGAAGATTTGAGTGGCGCATTGTACACTCATTTTTCTAGCTTCCTTTTCCTCCATGGGAATGGCTTCTTTTCTAGTTCCTCTTTCCTTGAAAAAGGTGGTTTGAGATGAACTTGTGTTGGATTCTTGTCCACTAAATCCTAGGCCTTCATTCTTAGGCTTCAGTTGAGCTATAGTGCAGATCATAATCCCTTGGTCATCATATCCCATTTGCCTCATGAGTTTCGAACCAATGGATTTAGTGTGTTTTTCAAAGTCACCAAATTTCTCTTGAGGAAGGATCTTGGAAGGTGAATTTACCATGAAACTTCTTCATGGTGTTGGCTTCTATAGTGGAAACATAAGGGGCTTGCTTGGTCTCTTAAAAATTTCTTGTAGCTTCTTCAAGATCTCTTCCTTTGCTACCAAATCACGGTATAGATGAACAATAACTTCGATGAGCCTCTCCTCTTGCCAATTATCCAACTGAGTGAATTTATCCTCCAATTGCAAGAGTTGCAGTCAGTTCCTATCTAATTCTGCCCTCATGGTGGTGAAGGAGTCCTGGCATTTAACAAGTTCTCTTCCTAGTTCATCTTCTTTCTGTCTCCAATACTAACTTTCCTCTTGTTTCTATTGGTTGAAGTCTCTCAACTCTTCTAGATTCTCCCCCATAAAGGATTTTCCCATGGAAGCTACGTCAAGGTCTCTAATGAACCTACTCTGATATCTTATGATCCATAAACTATATGCCTATGGCTTGCCCATTTTTTCAACACAGATATTCTACGAAAATAAAATTTTGCTCTCTTTTTTGAGTGCAACTCTGAGTGAAAAACTTCTTAGTTGATCATCATCAACGTACAAACAATAATATGTTCCCAAATTGGCTCATTGCTTGGTTCACTTTGTTTATTTTTCAATAGACAATGTTAAGCATGAAGTTCATTCTGTTTTAGCATTTAACTTAACCATAACCAATAATGTTGCAGCAACCAAGATCACAAGAAGAAACACCATGCACAAGAACACAAGAAGTATCCTAGGAAACCCTTCTCAACAAGGGAAGAAAACCCAACCAAATCCTTTGTTATATTATTCAAGAGAAAGACCTTCACCACCAAGAAAACCTAGCACATAAGAGGGTGCTTGCAAACCCTAGAATACTAGAGCGCAAAAGAGGTGCACACTTTTCCCAAGAAGATGTACTTGCTGAAATTTCCAAACTCACACAAAAGATATGATTCCTCAATGGGGGATTTACCTTTACTTATATTAGACTTGACCTGTCAACTGTAGTGTCCCCAAGGCCGAGCCCCGTTGTAAACCATGTTCTAAAATGAATTGTAATTATGTTTTATAGGATGGTGAGCCAAGTTTGTATAAGATGGAGGCTTATGTGTTGTTAGGCCAGGGAGCCTGAGTGTTGAAGGCCAGGAGCCTGTTGTTGTATATGTAATCACACAGAACAATTAATAAAATATAAACACCGCCATGTGCAAACCGACCACGATGAATGAGTGAAGGGGGACTAAGCATCCATAGGGTGGGCAAGGAATTAGGGGCTGGAAGGTGGAAAAGTGGCTAAGTGTTGAGCCTAGGGGGCTTAAGCCTGGGAATAATATTTTAATATTATCCCAAAAGACATGTACATTTTATGTTTTATCCTAAGTTTCTGGCAAGGGGAGAACATACAAGGGAGATGCGTGCTGGTGGAACACATGCAGTTTCATGGGTGACAAGTGTCAACCCTGACACATGCGAATAAAATGGCCAGGGTGATCCGTGAGAAGGGTTCCTCCCCATTCGACCCGATTGTTTGAATGCGTACAGAGTCAGAGGAATAGTAATACCAACCTGAATCCTGCAGAGAACCTTCGTGCATCCCTATGATTCAAAAATTTTGTGTTTGGCTCTGAGAAAACTCGCGTGTGCATTCCCGGAACGCCTGTGTTGATTTCGGGAAAGAGTCAGTGTTTGTTAAAAAAAAAAGGCTAGCACTCCCCTTCTTTGTTCTAAACCGGTAAGTCTGAATCTATCCCTACATGGATGACTCGTCACGCATCCTTGAGAATCCAGAGTGTGAATCTATTCTGTGTTGCCAAATTGAGGAAACAGAAGTGTCTCGTCCCTGCTAAGCCTGGATATACCGTTGCACCTGTCTGGAGCTGCCCTGGGGTGTTCGTGTCTGGATTACCGTGGATTGTGGAGGATGTGTAATGTTTGATCCTATGTGGCTTGTTGGCCAGTTTGTACAACACTCTCTCCAGGTGAGAGAGGTGGTTGAAGTTGGAAGAACAGGTTGTTGGACCTGTGAGTGACTCCCTCCAGGTGAGAGAGTGCGCAGAGGAAGGAGAGAACTCCTGGAAGGAACCTTGTAGCTGCCATAGAGCCCGGAGACTTCCGGTCCGGCCTGTTCCTGTAACCCAAGGTAAGGGATATTAGCAGCTGAAGGACTATCCCGGTGACAGAGAAGGTGTATACTCCTGGGGTGGAACAGGCATGTGGGGAATGAGGGTCTGTGGGCAGTGAGCGTAGGAGGTTCCTTGGAGAGAATTCCTTCCTGGTGGTTGTGTGTTGTTTTCCCTGTAACCTCAGCCTAGCCTAGGATTCCTTGTCTTGGGATGGAGCTTAGTCCCAGCTCGGGGGTGACCCACTGTTGAGCTAATGAGAAGTGTGGTCTAAGGCTGGGAGGTTCATGGAAGGCCTGCACTTGGTTGGTGGATTCTACCATTATTCAAAGATAAGTATTTGATTATGTTTCAATCATGTTTTGCCTGACTCTACTGCTTATGTTATCATGATTTCCACTGTGTCTATGAATTAAGATGGAATGCTATAGATTGTTAATTATAACAGTAAATAATATGTTTTATTCTGTGCTTAAATGAGTTTAATTGTTTAAATGTGTGTCCAATCTATAATACATGTATGAGTTATGTATAGAGTGGTGTTATAACCTTTTTTTTAATAGCGATTAAACCTTGGTAGACAGAAAAGGGTGTGCTGCAGTTTGGTATCAGAGCCAAGGTTTTGACACTGAGCCTAGATGGGCCAGTGGAGTGGTCTTTGGACCGAGAATGTGAGGGGAAAATTAGGTCTGGAAGGCCAATTTCGGACCCTGGTGTGCTCCAAAGTGTCAAAAAGGAGGTATAGCGGCATTATGAAACCGCAGCCAGTGAGGTGTAAGTCCACAGGGAGGGAGGACTCCACACAAAAAGTGTAGGAACTTTAGGATCTGTTCGGGAGGGAAGGTGAACCCTCGTGACCGTTAGATCTGGAAAGTGTGTACGGGGTTTAAAGCCCTTTGGAATTGCACAAGAGTGTGGAAATCGCGATACGCGAAATCCTGAATTAGTTAGGAACCGTCTGAGCCGTCAGATCTCGGCTGAAAAACCCGACAGCCGTTGGATCTGTTAGGAGATATCTGAGGGTTAAAACCCCAGTGAATAGGGACGAAAGCCCCGAAATAGATCTAGACCGTCCGAATGACGGAGGCCACGTGTCGTGAGATTTCCCATTTCGGGAAATCGGGAGTCACGATATCGGGAGTCCTGGTAACAAGGGATCGGGAATTTCCATGGTGGAAACCCCGGAGCAGTCGTGGATCGTCCGATTTGAGAAGGCCACGTGTTGAGAGATCACCCGTTTCGGGAAATCGGGGATCGGGGATTCGGGAGTTCCGTTGACAAGAACTCGGACTCTCGCCTTGATAAATCCCGACCCATAATGTCGAGACTTTAGCATGTGGCTAAGTCCCGATGAATGGACGAGATTCCTTCAGGGAGTCTTCGGGTCTGTAATGACCGTCTGATGTGAGGAAGAGATGCACGAACTTCCGATGCTCGAAACCCCGAAATGCCGAAAGGAATTGCGCCGTAGATCTGAGAAAGATATGACCGTTGAATTTTTCTAGGAATGGGCATGGACACATGGATATGTACCACGTGCCAGTGGGTCGAGAAGAGAAGCGAGAGAGGTGGGACCCAATGACGTCGTTAAAAAGCGACGTGGGCCCTCATTAACGTGCCACGTGCCACCATAGTTGTGGGTAACCACTGTGCCATGTGGGCCTGGAGGGTAGAGTAAGTCGGAATTTCAGAATTTGGGGGGTTTGGAAAGGAAATCAAGTTTGAAAGCCTCATGGGCCAAAAACCCGAAACCCGAAGTCTCGAAATCCCGAAGTCTCGAAAATGAAAGTTTCGAAAACCCGAAAATTACAGAGCCAAACGAGAGCTCAAAAAACTTATTTGAATCGAAATGTCTTTAGTTATTGTTCGTATTGGCTTAGAAATGTTGAGGATTGTTCCTGAGGGTTTAATGGTCTGACAAACCTCGACTTTAATTGCACAGTGCATGTGCAGAGTTCAACGGAGCTCAGGATTCCAGTTAACCAACGTCAATTATGGAATGAGAAAAGGTGATGATCGCCTCCGAAACAGGAGACGAACGGGAAGGAAAGGATGTCAATATGGGAGTAGAAGGATCGAACTCCAATGGGCATGGAAAAGAGAAGGATAAGGAAGGACACATAATGAAAATCATTGAAGGATTGCAAAGAGAGGCCAAGGCTCACCGAGTTGATAGTCGAAAGCTCATGAAAGTTAGGGATCCGCAGGGTGAATTAAACCTAAAATTTTTGAAGAGCCTGAAAAGAATAGAGAAGAAACTCGAGAAGGGAAGAGACTCAAGTATGACGGAGAGTCACAGAACCCATGGGAGAAGAAGTAGGTCGAGGAGTGGTAGTCGACATCTTAGTTGCTCCCAAAGACATTCTGACAGGAAGACACACAGTAGTTCAAGCATGTCCCCTACTAGAAAACATCGAAAATCTAGAAAGGAGGAATTGAAAGGGGAGATGAACAAGATTAAGCCTCCAAAATTCGATGGAGAGCATAAGAAGGAGGAAGATGCCGAGACCTGGTTGCTTGGCATGAAGAAATACTTCCAACTGCAGAATAATTTCGCCCATGCAGAAGGAAGAATTGCAATGTACCAACTGAAAGGAAAAGCATCCATGTGGTGGGATCAGTTTGTGCAGGTGCAGCATATCCGAGAGAAATAGGTCACTTGGAAGGAATTTAAGAGGTATTTCGAGAAGAAATACCTGACTAAAAGATACTATGACAGAAAGATGAAGGAGTTCTTCGAACTCAAGCTAGGCAGCATGACTATTGAAGAGTATGAACGAAGTTTTCTAGACTACTAAAGTATGTTCCATTCATCAAAGATGAGGCTATCAAGATTCATAGATATCTGAGTGGACTGCCACCTTCCATGAGTGACAAGATTCAATATGAAGATCCTAAGACCATGGAAGAAAGAATAAGAAAGGCGAAATGCTTGTATGAACAGCAAAGAGAAAGGCCCATCCTTCGGAAGGTTTGGAATGATCAGAGGAAGTTTAAGAAGGAACAGAGGCAGAAGGGAAACAAGCCTTCCCTTTTCAAAAACAGTCCTTGGGGATAGTCATCTTTTAGAGAGCTCAGGAAAGTTGAAGGGAGTGAGCAGATGCCAAGACCGCCACCTATGGAGTGTTGGGGCTGTAAAGGGAATCATAGGTACAGAGACTGCCCCCACAAAAAAGACAAAGCAAGAACTGTCCATACTGTTCAACAAGCTAAAATAGTGGAGGATATGGGAAGAAGAATGTTGAGGATCTACGCAGCCCTGGACAACAAGCAAGCATAATTTCAATTGCACGTGATTGAAGTGGAAGGTACAATCAACAACCGACCACTTGTTATTTTAATTGATTCAGGGGCTAGCCATAGTTATGTAGATCCTAGAGTGGTGGAAAGTTTGCATCTAACGAGAAGCAAACATGAGAAGTCTTGGTTAGTGCAGTTGGCCACAGGGACCAAGAGGAAGGTCATTGATTTGGTTAAGTCTTGTTCAGTGGACTTGAAAGGGATGAGCACTAAGGTTGAATTGAACATTCTGCCTTTAGGCTCATACGATTTCTTAATTGGGATGGACTGGTTGGACCAGCACCATGCCCTTCTGGATTGCTGAAACAAGAGGTTTACATGCCTGAACGAGGAGGGAAATCCGGTAACAGTCCAAGGAATTCCCAGAGCCGTGGCTGTTAGGGAAATATCAGCCATGCAACTGAAGAAATGTTACCGAAAAGGCTGTCAATTATTTGTAGCTCGGGTGGAAGAAGCATTCCGAGATGAAGTCTTGAATTTGGAAGACCATGAAGTACTCAAAGAATTCAAGGACATATTTCAGGAGGTACCTGGACTACCTCCGAAGAGGGACATCGATTTTTCTATAAATTTGATGCCTGGATTAGCTCCAGTTTCAAAGGCTCCTTATAGAATGAGTACGCCAGAGCTGAAAGAGTTGCAATTGCAGCTCGAAGAGCTACTAAAGAAAGGTTACATTCGCCCCAGTGTGTCACCGTGGGGAGCCCCGGTCCTATTCGTGAAGAAGAAAGATGGGATGTTGAGACTGTGCATTGATTTTCGATAGTAGAATAAGGTCACTGTCAAGAACAAGTATCCTCTACCAAGGATTGATGATCTTTTTGATCATTTGAAGGATGCGAAAATATTTTCGAAAATAGATCTCCGATCAGGATATCACCAAGTGAGAATAAAGGATGAGGACATCAACAAGACCGCCTTTAGAACAAGGTACGGTCATTATGAGTTCACGGTGGTGCCGTTTGGGCTGTCCAACGCACCTGCTGTTTTCATGTGCTTAATGAATGGAGTGTTCAGAAATTATTTGGACAAGTTTATCATAGTCTTCCTGGATGATATATTGGTGTATTCCAAGACAGAGGAAGAACATGAACAACACCTGAGAATGGTGTTGCAAGTGTTGAGAGAACACCAGCTGTACGCAAAACTGAGCAAGTGCTCATTTTACCAAAGGCAAATCCATTACTTGGGACACATTATATCTGAAGAAGGGATCGTTGTGGATCCTGAAAAGGTAGAGGCCATTCGAGAATGGCCAGTGCCAAGGAATGTGGCAGAAGTTAGATCTTTTATGGGTCTGGCAGGCTACTATAGGAGGTTTATAGCCGGATTCTCAAAGATAGCCCATCCTATCACTTCCTTGCAAAGGAAGGAGAAGAGGTTCCAGTGGACTGAAGAATGTGAGAGCAGCTTCCAGCGATTGAAGCAGCTGCTAACTAGTGCTCCGATCCTGAATATTGCAGATCTGGATAAGGATTACGTAGTGTGCACATATGCATGTAAGGAGGGGCTGGGAGGAGTTCTCAGCCAAGAGAGATTTGTAGTTTGTTATGAATCCCGAAAGCTGAAGGAACATGAGAAGAATTATGCCACTCACGATTTAGAGCTGGCAGCAATCGTCCACACCTTGAGGAAATGGAGACATTACCTCATGGGCAAGAGATTTGAGTTGAGAACATACCATAACGGTCTGAAGTATTTATTTGATCAGCCGACCTTAAATGCCAGGAAAATCAGATGGCTGGAGTTTTTGTGCGAATATGACTTTGATATCAAGCATATCAAAGGGAAAGAAAATAAGGTGGCTGATGCACTCAGCAGAAAGGTGCACGAATTACATGCTGCAGCCATTAGTATGTACCGAACTGAGAAGAAAGTAGAATTTCGGAAGCTGCAAGTACTGACTTGCAGTACAAAAGTCTTGTAGCAAAGCTACAACAGCATGAGGGACCACAGACCAAGGAAAGTTACACCTTGGAAACTGATGGTCTACTTCTGTATAAAAACAGAGTGTATGTACCCAATGTCTGAGAATTGAAGCTGGAAATTCTAAAGGAGATGCATAACATGGCTTATGATGGACATCCTGGTTATCAGAAGACTATGGCAGCAGTCAAAAGCCATTATTTTTGGCCAGGTTTGAAGAAAGAAATCGTTGAATACATCGCCAGATGTATGGAGTGCCAGAAGGTTAAGGCTGAGCATAGGCACCCAGCAGGGTTGCTGCAGCCTTTACCTATTCTTGAATGGAAATGGGACGTGTTAACAATGGATTTTATCACGGGATTGCCCAGAACAAGCAAGCAACATGATTCAATCATGGTGGTGGTGGACAAGCTTACTAAAGCTGCCCATTTTATTGCACTGAAAACCACCCACAGAGCAGAAGATGTTGTTGATATCTTCTTAAAAGAAGTTGCACGCTTGCACGGAATTCCTAAGACAATTGTGTCTGATAGAGACCCGAAAGTCACTTCAAATTTCTGGAAAGGATTGTTCAAAGGATTCAGAACGAATTTGAACTTTAGCACAGCATATCATCCCGAGTCTGATAGACAGACAGAGAGAGTAAACAGAGTAATAGAAGACATGCTGAGAATGTATGTGATGGATAAACCATCAAGGTGGGAAGACTACTTGCATTTGGTAGAATTTGCCTACAATAATGGGTATCATGCATCATTGAAGATGAGCCCATTAGAAGCACTTTATGGAAGAAAGTGAAACACTCCAGTGAGCTAGGATAATCCAGCCGACAAAGAAGTAGTTGGGCCTGAGTTGCTCAAAGAGATGGAAGATCAAATGATAAAAATTAAACATAATCTAAAAGCTGCCCAGGATAGGCAGAAAAGTTACGCTAATAGTAACAGAACCCATAGATAATTCAAAGTGGGTGACCATGTTTTCCTGAAAGTGAAAACTAACAGGAGTTCCCTGAGGCTGGGAAGTTGCGCCAAGTTGGCAACAAGATTTTGTGGGCCATTTGAGATCCTGGAAAGGATTGGGTCGATTGCATACATGCTTGCATTACCTGCATCTATGACTGTACATAATGTGTTTCATGTTTCACTGCTTAAGAAATATGTACCTGATGCTAATCATGTTATCGATTGGAATGTGATTCAGGTGGAACCAGAAGGTGTCCTGCAAGTGCATCCTGTGTGCATATTGGATAGGAAAAGAAAATAGCTCCAGAATCGAGCTATAGAGCTTGTAAAAGTCCAGTGGACCTGGTACGGTCCTGAGGACGCGACATGGGAACATGCAGATGTTATGCGGGCAGAGTACCTGCATCTTTTTGAAGATTTTTGAAAAGCTTGCAGATGTTGTGTAAAGTTGCACTAAGGACAGTGCAAAAATAAGGGGAGGGGGATTGTAGTGTCCCCAAGGCCGAGCCCCATTGTAAGCCATGTTCTGAAATGAATTTTAATTATGTTTTATAGGCTGGTGAGCCAAGTTTGTATAAGCTGGAGGCTTATGTGTTGTTAGGCCAGGGAGCCTGAGTGTTGAAGGCCAGGAGCATGTTGTTGTATATGTAATCATGCAGAACAATTAATAAAATATAAACACCGCCATGTGCAGACTGACCACGATGAATGAGTGAAGGGGGACTAAGAATCCATAGGGTGGACAAGGAATTAGGGGTTGGAAGGTGGAAAAGGGGATAAGTGTTGAGCATAGGGGGCTTAAGCCTGGGAATAATATTTTAATATTATCCCAAAAGACATGTACATTTTATGTTTTATCCTAAGTTTCTGGAAAGGGGAGAACGTACAAGGGAGATGCGTGTTGTTGCAACGCATGTAGTTTCATGGCTGACAAGTGTCAACCCTGACGCATGTGAATAAAACGGCCAGGGTGAGCCGTGAGAAGGGTTCCTCCCCATTCGACCCGATTGTCTGAATGCATACAGAGACGGGGGGATAGTACTACCAACCCAACTCCTGCAGAGAACCTTCGTGCATCCCTATGATTCAAAAAGTCTGTGTCTGGCTCTGAGAAAACCCGCGTGTGCATTCCCGGAACGAGAAGCTTGTGTTGATTTCGGGAAAGAGACTGTGTTTGTTCAAAAAAAAAAACTGGTACTCCTCTTCTCTGTTCTAAACCGGGAAGTCTGAATCTACCCCTACGTGGACGACTCGTCACGCATCCTTGAGAATCCAGAGTGTGAATCTATTCCGTTTTGCCAAATTGAGGAAACAGAAGTGTCTCATCCCTGCTAAGCCTGGATATACCGTTGCACCTGTCTGGAGCTACCCTGGGGTGTTTGTGTCTGGATTCCCGTGGATTGTGGTGGATGTGTAGTGTTTGATCCTATGTGGCTTGTTGGCCAGTTTGTACAACACTCTCTCCAGGTGAGAGAGGTGTTTGAAGTTGGAAGAACAGGTTGTTGGACCTGTGAGCGACTCCCTCCAGGTGAGAGAGTGCGCAGAGGAAGGAGAGAACTCCTGGAAGGAACCTTGTAGCTGCCATAGAGCCCAGAGACTTCCGGTTCGGCCTATTCCTGTAACCCAAGGCAAGGGAGATTAGCAGCCAAAGGACTGTCCTGGTGACAGAGAAGGTGTATACTCCTGGGGTGGAACAGGCATGTGGGGAATGAGGGTATGTGGGCAGTGAGCGTGGGAGGTTCCTTGGAGAGAATTCCTTCCTGGTGGTTGTGTGTTGTTTTCCCTGTAACCTCAACCTAGCCTAGGATTCCTTGTCTTGGGATGGAGCTTAGTCCCAGCTCGGGGGTGACCCATTGTTGAGTTGATGAGCAATGTGGTCTAAGGCTAGGAGGTTCGTGGAAGGCCTGCACTTGGTTGGTGGATTCTACCACTATTAAAAGATAAGTATTTGATTATGTTTCAATCATGTTTTGCCTGACTCTACTGCTTATGTTATCATGATTTTCATTGTGTATATGAATTAATATGGAATGCTATGGATTGTTAATTATAGCAGTAAATAATATATTTTACTCTGTGCTTAAATGAGTTTAATTGTTTAAATGTGTGTCCAATCTATAATACATGTATGATTTATGTATAGAGTGGTGTTATAACCTTTTTTTTTAATAGCGATTAAACCTTGGTAGCCAGAAAAGGGTGTGCTACATCAACAAAAGTGTCTATTGGCACAACAAGTTCGACCTCTCTATCTCATAATATAATTAATATTAACCAGATTAATTATATTTTACATTAATTATCAATTAGATTAAGGTGGGGCCAACCTAGACCCTTTATATTAACATTAGGGTTACAGACAGGTCTGACTCTTGAACAATATAGAAAGGGATATCATACACCCACTAGTGCTCAACCACTAGGGGCACATCCATAGGGATGTCCATATCTCTGGTTCACTGCATTACACAAAAGAACCACTTCTCACTAGTTCTCAGCCACTAGGATCATGTTCACATGTGCTCATCCACAGGCACGTCCACTCAACAGATATTCTTTCCCACTGCATTACACATGAGATTCATATGGAGTTTCATCATCAACTCTATGCTCAAAGGTGGCTAATACATCATCTTCATCTCTGTCTCATGATGATGCACCCAGCACTTTGGGATTTCACACATTCATCTTGTGCTCAGCCATAGGCACGTCCAACTCTGCAGATCTCCTTTCTCACTACGTTACACAAGAGAATCATCTGGAGTTCTTATCAACTCTCTATAAGGAGGAGGCCATCTCTACATTCCAGCTCTATCTCAAATAGGAACCACACACCCCTCTCAATGGCTCTCTCTCAAGTTTGTGTCCTGGAGAATGTATCACGTAGTTGCAATCATCAACACTCCCTCTCAACTAGGGAGGCATTCTCCACCAGGCTAAGTCTCTCATAGAAATACTCAAACTTTGTCTTGGCAAGTGGTTTGGTGATGATATTTTCTATATGTTCATGAATAGGAAGATATTGAATGTTTATTGTCTTCTTGTGCACCATGTCTCTAATATAGTGATACTTTATTTCAATGTGTTATGATCTATCATGAAACACAGGGTTCTCAGAAATATTTACATAACTTTGGTTATCACAATGAATAGTAGTTGTTAATATTATGGTAGCTGCGGGAGGTATTTACCCCCACGTGTGAACTTGACGAGAATAGAAGACTCCGGGAAGCAAGAGAAACACTAATGAATTGGCTAATAACCCTAGAAGCCTTGTCATGTCAAGAAGATAATTTATATTAGGCTATTAGCCTCCAAGAGAAGAAGTCAGCCAAAAATTATAATAATATACTGAATAGACACTTATCCAAAAGGAGAAGTTGGCCCCAGCAAAACTGGCAGAACCACTATAAATACAGGGCGATAGTTCTCATTTGTCACATCTTAGAATTGCAGTTTTCTAGTTGGTGCACACTACAGTTGCAGTTTGGTCCGCAGGTTTGGAGGAGGGTTGCAGCTGCAGCTGCAACAGCTGCTAGTTCTCAGTATTGGCTTGAATATCTCTTGGCTAGGGTTTGGGACTATTTGATCAACTTTTGTGATGCGCTATCCTTAGGGATTGATGCGCTACTCTTTTTTTAGCTATTTAGCCTAGTTTTTTATTTCGGAGGAATTCTTAGTCAAGGTTAAGGTGCTCGGAGGGAGGCTTCGGCCTATGGTTGGGTGACGAAGGTATCATCAATGGTAAAACGAGCACACCATCTTCTATATTTTAACAGGTTATTGTCCCACTCCCCTTCATTCAGCCTAAAACCTTGGAAGGAAACATAGCCGCTAGATATTGAGCTCGTTGAGGTATTGCCGCTAGGGTTACTAGCAGGAGCAATTTCCAAAAGAACTGCAGCTAGGGTTACTAGCAGAAGCAGTTGCAAAAACCCTAAACCTCTTGTCGAGGCACCTTAAGTGACGAGATTGACCTAATCTCCAGATAGATCAATGCGCCATAGCCCAACACATCTCCTGGTACTCTCAGAAGGCCAAGACGTGAGCTTGAATTTTTGGTCAAATCTAGGGTTTGACCAAGTCAAGCAAGCCATGACGAACTCTATGAAGTCTGAGAACAAGCTAGATGGAGCCTCTAACTTCAGAGCATGGAAGACAAGGACTGACCTCATCCTTACTAAGAGTAAAGTGTTGGATATTGTGAAAGGAAAGATCGTTAAGTCAGAGTTTGAAGAAGGAGAAGAGAAGGAACTGCAGAACGTTGCAGCTATGGAGAAATTCAAAGACGTTGACATCAATGCCATGAGTATCATAGTGGATTCCATAAAAGACCACTTGATACCCTACATCTCCCATCTTGACTCATTGAAGAAGATGTATGATGCCCTAACAAATCTCTTCTCAGTCAGAAACATTGGACAAGTTATGAGTCTGAAGAATGAGCTCCGTGACATGAAGATGAATGATGAAGACAACATAACATCATACTTTGTAAGGATCTCCCAGTTAAGAGATCAACTACAAGCTATTGAAGAGATCACTTCAGAAAAGGAATTGGTGATCATAGTACTCAATGGTCTTCCCAAGACATTGGATGCATTTGCCGCAAGCATGAACACAAGGAAGGAGTACCCGACATTTGAAGAACTTTGGACTTGCTGTGCTCAAGAAGAATCAAGGATCAATACAAAAGAGAAACCTCAAAAGAAGTACGATGATCAAGCCTTCACAACAAGATTCAAGAACTTCAGGGACAAAAGAAAGTTCGTTTCAAGGAGGAAGCCAAATCAAGAGAAAGACATTTCAGAAATACAATGCTTCAACTGTCAGAAGTACAGTTACTACAGGAATCAGTGTCCCGAGATAAAGAAAAGGAAGAAGAAACACAAAGCATCGATTGCCAAAGAAAAGGAACCTACTAAGAAGACTATGCAGGATGGAAGAGACTTATTCTACTAAAAGGTAACAACACTCTTCTTATTTCTTGTACATATATTGCTTGCATTGTCTCTGTACATATCTTGTATATCTATCTCTTGGAAGATAATGTGTTCCAAGAAGAACTATACCTATGGAAGAACAAACAAGATGAAAAGAGTTATCATTAGATATTACACATGAAAGAATGAAATATATCATGTG
>ML793524.1:211140-256658 GCA_009831015.1 Picea engelmannii
TAGACCCAATATATCATTCATACTTTCACCTGTGGGTTGTCAAACTTCAAAACCCTTTGTCTTTGGGTTGTCTAACTTCAAAACCCTTTGTCAAACTTCAAAACCCTTAATGGAAACAATTACACCTCTCCAGCAACGCCCAAATATCATTCACACTTTCACCTGTGAGTTGTCAAACTTCAAAACCCTTGATGGAAACAATTACACCTCTCCACCAATAATAAAATCAAATAAAAGTTTTGCCTTGCAAACGCCCAAATATCAAATATAAGTTTTGCATGTATTGTAGATTGTATTTCTGGATAATCACTGTGTATATAGTTTTCGAAATGACACTCTATTCATCCCAAATATCAAATATAAATTTTGCATGTATTGTAGATTGTATTTCTGGATAATCACTGTGTATATAGTTTTCGAAATGACACTCTATTCATCATCAAGCGAACAAAAAGCAGAACCAGGAATGAGTAATGTTTTTTTTTTAGGAATGAGTAATGTCTTTTTTATTTCAAAGAGTATGGTGAGGAATGATGATTTTTGTATTTGAAAGTTTCATTTAAAAGGTTTTAATATGTTTTTATAACAATAAGATTAAATATAAGTTTTGTCAAAATGTTAGAAAAAGTAATTATGGTCATAAATAATTAAAAAAATATATTTTTTAATTTTTATGTAATATTTTATTTGATAAATACTAAAAAAAAATAGTAAAGAATGAATGTGTTTTTATTCCAAAGTTTGCATGATAAGGAATGAAGGTGTTTTTATTCCAAGGTTTTATTTTTATCAAGATTTTATTTGGCAATTTAAGGTATTTATGAGACACTCAAAATGAGTGGCTAAATGTAAGAAGCATTCATGGCACCACTCTTATATAACATCCATGTTTTTTATGGAGCTATGTGGACTTTCAAGTAGCTATGGGGCACTTGAAACTAGTGGTTGAATGTATGAAGCATCCATGCCATCTTTAAATAAATGATATATTTATTTACCCAACCCTTGAAGGTAGCCACGGGATGCCTAGCAACATGTGTTGAAGGGACTTTATAACCAACATAATTATCACACATTGATGGCAACAAATTTGTGTATGATCACGTTGATTGCAACATGTGCATGATTTGGGGGACAAAGTTACCTATTCCATTGGCATCACCATCACAAGGCCATGCCATATTGGTACCTCTTAATGGTTCCAATCTAGTTCAATTTATTCTAGCAGAGTCATTGGTTCAACCACCTATGGTCTTTGCACAACATTTTCAATGTGTGATCACACTAAAATTTCAACAACCTAGTTAGCATCCAGGTCATGGCTATCATAATGTAACTCCTCTAGATTAGGCCTTTGTTTGCGATCCAAGAGAAAAACAAAACAAAATGTGGGATCATACCTTTGTGAATTGGTCCTTCAACAATGTAGATGAAATGATGTGCATTTATTTTGGCACTTCCCATTCATCCTCTATCATCCTAATCATTGTCTCTCCATGTTGATCCAATGATAAAATGATGTACATTTATTTTTCTTTAATATTGCATGATTCAATGCATTGCCATGTGATTTCACAACGAGACTAAAATTTGCGTCATAATGGTTCCTTTATCCTTAGGTCAACCCACAAATATGAAGAAATCTGAGGTCCTAATAGGCTGCCAATTAGGTTTGTCTTTGACCTAAGTTTGGCTCTAAGTTTCAATTGTCAAACAAATCTTTGTTGTTGTTTTATAACAACAAACTGTTCAAGAACTTTTTTGTTGTTTTGTCAAGGTTACATAAGCTTTTAAGGTGCTCTAGCATGTAGTTTTAGTAGCCAATAGGTTAGTACATGCATACCATAAATATGTAACACACCTCTAGATATTTACAACTGAAATAATGTTGTTCTAAACTCTAACATACATGAAATAGGACAAAAAGCTTTTTGGTGAACACAACCCTGGATAAAACCCCCCAGGGAAAACCAGTTTGAAATATAAGTCTATATATGTGATGTAAAGAATGTGAGATACAACATGTACATGAAACAAATGAACATGATACAATGGAAACCCCTCTCAAGCTGCTATACAAGTCCAAGAAGGTAAATGCGCCCAAGCATGGTGCGCCCTTCTCCTTTGTTGCTCAATCCCACTAAAAGCCTACGCCCTTGCTCCTTGAATATTTTTAGAAGAAACTCTTACACACAAGTCTAACCTTGTGTGCTACCTCTCCAACAAACCTCTCCTCAAGGTAATCTGACAAGTGCAAGAACTCCCTGCTAGATGTGTGCCCTCCTCCTATAGTGCGCCCTCCTCCAAGCAAGCATCAACACCACAAAATAATGGAAGCCAAAGCCTCCTAGAKCCCTCCATGKAAGGAGGTTCCCTTGAAACCCTCATCCATTGCTTCCATTCCCATCTCCATTKCTCTCCTCTTCCTCTCCAAGTGAACACAAGATAGAATGAGCCTCTCTTGGCCCTATGCGCCCCTCTTGAACCTCCAKAAGGAAACCTAAGAGATGGATGGCTAAKATCTCTCCATCCATTCTCTAATCAAAGGTTGAGATCATCCCAAAATAATATCACTCACAAACCCACTTTGGGTTAAGTTCCCTAAGTTCACTTTATGTCCCCTCATTCACCCAYAAAGTGAATAATTAGTTACTTTTGCCTAAGTGACAAAAATTCAACTTTTTGACTTAAGTTAAGTCAAAGTTGAATTAGACATAAAGTACAAGGTACATAKTACCAAAGTATTTCCCACTTGTGGTTAGAGACTCAAAACCACAAGGGGACCACTTCCCAAGGYACCAAAATCTCAACAAAATACAYAAATGATCAAAGTATAAAATGTTGGTCTRTAGAGGYTAGTGTCCATRTAGTGACATATTTAGRTTATGAGAATGTGTAAATCTCTACTCCCAATGACCAAAGAACCTTTAGAAACTTGGTAGAGAGMTACACAACACATTAGCAAGAATCCAACCCCTGACATTTCAAACAATGGTGATTTGGAAAAGAAGCAATCTAACAAACCCATTAACGATTAAATTTCCAACTCCTTGGGTGAAACTATTTCACCYAGAAATTCTTTTATGAAGCATTATCACATAAAACTAAAAAACTATTTCACCTTGCAATTATTTTATCAARCATTATCACATAAAACTACACAGACATAAAWTGCATTRAGTACTAGTGTGTCCAAAATTATGCAAAGTTATACACYCGATTCAATRTCCTAGGATAGAGATTGATGGAAAATATGTATGATGGAATCAACATKCAGAAAAAGTTTTGAACTTGAAACAAGGTGATCACAACATAAAAGAATTCCATCACTAACCCAAATGATATGTAGGAAGAARTTTGCATAATTATAGAATCTTAGTTTSAAAWAAATCGTGACAKGGTCATTTAGATTAATGTAGCACTTATACAAGACTTTGCTAAAAAAAKACATGCATTTGGCTATTGACATGGCACACTAGAAGAAAGGAATGTGAKATGTATATGTTGTTCTAGTGATACACATCAATTTTGTGGATGCCTCCMCCTTYGCCATTAACTCTTTGTGTTGCATTGCATGTATTGATTCAATTTGATGGCACCCTGCACATGACATGGTTCAARGTATCCTCTACCAACCATCCTATCATACATCATTGGGCCATSGTTGTGGAAGATAAYGTCATAACTATGTGCACCCATCACATTATCAATAGCCTCATAGAWGCGATGCTCCACCAYGCCATAACTCACCACCTCCCATTCTACCCCCCTCCATTAYAAGCAATCTTCAATGTTTCCAAMAACTTCATTTTATCCTTGCACTACAACTTCCTCACATTTTCCCCCAAATTATTGAACACAACCATCCTCTTCCATTTGACAYAGGTCAGCCTCTACTCCTTTCCTCCTTTTCCAATGAGTCATCCTAGACATATRTAGAYGAAAAACAATAARCACCGAATAGACTAGCATACCTATGTAGACGAAAACAAATAAGCAYYGAATAGACCAWCATACCTATGTAKAYGAAAAAMAATAAGCATGGGTTTTAGCTTCAGACCAAYAGACCTATGAGTCATCCTAGACATATGTAGAYGAAAAACAATAAGCAYAGGTTTTAGCTTCAGACCAACAGACCTATGCAAAGGTTGTAGGKAATCCCTTCTAGGAAGCCTCTATGCRGGTRRAGTACAACTTTCTCCTCRAGAACCAAACTTGGYATTTTGTTCCGCTTCCTTTCAAAAGGAATATTTTYTAATGCATATGGGTCTATAGAGCCAAGAAGATARCATATGGGAAAGTGAGTGGGTATAAGGCAAGACTAGTTTCTAAAGGTTTTCAACAKATCCATGAGATAGACTATGATGGGACCTTTCTCCCRTAGAAAAGATGGACTCCATCCAATTGGCCCTTAYGATTAAAACATCTAGGGGGTGGGAATTTCACYAGATGGACRTGAATAATGCCTTTCTTCATGGGGATATCTYAGAGGATATTTACATGGATCRTCCCTAGAAGTTCATATAGAACTCATCCTTAGTATGTTGACTKAAGAAGTCACTCTATGCCTCAAGCAGGTGCYTAGAGCATGGTATGAAAAGATGGATGCCTACTTTCTCTCTYGAYWTTTTTATTATATGAAAATCATATCCAAACGTCTACATGTTGAGAACCTTATACTCCTTGTTGATCCTAGTTCTCTATGTTGATGACTTCCTSATCACATGARGTTTAGCCTCAACARTTGTGGTCAAAGACATTTTGCMTGAMAGGTTCTCTATGATGGACATGGGTCCACTRCACTATGTCCTTGGTCTTGAGATTAGTAGGGRTACTTCAGGCATCAATCTATATYAGACTAAGTATGCCAAGGATCTCTTGGTTAGATTCCACATGACTGACTGCAAGTCGGTAACCACACCCTTTTTGTCTGGGGTACATCTTGAGGATGGYRGGGATACAYCAGTGGTATATAGCACCTTGTATCGACAACTTGTGGGGAGCCTTCTATACCTCACTCACACATGGGCGAATCTCTCATGTGCAGTAGGGGCARTTTGCAGGTACATGCAGGAGCCACATGAGCTACACTRGAAGGCTGCCAAGYACGTCCTCATATATGTTTWGGGCACCACAAGTTATGGGATCCACTATGTAGTAGGTTTTKCATTRGATCTCATGGGCTTCACCGATTCTAATTGGGTTGGCGATAGCACARATCMCAAGTACACTTYTGAGTRTGTTCTTAGTTYGGGTTCYGRTCCCATCTTTTGGTTGAGMAAAATGCAATCAACTATTTCTCTATCRTTAGCARAGGCTGAGTACARAGGAGCGRYCAACATCACCATTCATGCACTTTGKCTTCAAAAMYTCCTCACTRAGCTTGGCATCTATTTCCAYYGTYCRACTGTCATTTTGTGTGAGAATCAGAGTACTCTCAAGTTTTRTGGRGACCYAATGCAAYGAMAACGRAYCAAACAAATCAAGATCCATATGCATTACATCRGAGAGATGGTACATGAWAGGATCATTGATTTGCAGTACTATCCATCCGCCGATCAAATTGCAKACATCTTCACCAAGACATTTACTGAGAAAAAATTMTACCTTCTAYGCAATCGTCTTGGAGTGAAGGACACARTTGCTTAGTAAYTGYCTTTATTCCTTCTTCTTTTTGATGCRTTGTACTTWGRGGGGGGGNGTGGTTCCCATGAGGTTTTCCCTCTTTTCTCTATTTTTAGTGTTTCATTCTTAGATGCATTTTACAATGGGTACCTAACATGGCCTTGGTTTCTGGRACCCATTCATCATTTACACCCTMGTAGTGTCAAGGGGGGTGTTGGAGATATTACATACTCTCCTAYTATTTMTTTTTCTAGGTTGAATAGTCTATGTTGAGGGTGCCCCTGGTTAGAGACATTATCCCCTAGATGAGGGTGCCACATCATCTTCAATCTTGAGTYAGTTACACCTCAATTAGACTATTTGAGTGAAGTCTTGCATGACAACCTCAATATTATCACCAAGTGTTGCATGCATACCTCRATATCATCACCRTGAGTGCGCACYTACCTTTGAATCATCACCAAGAATGTGCCACACATGTGCATGCATGATTCTCTCTYCACTCCACTAGTTATTAGTYARTTAACTGATTACYGCATGGCTRGTTAATTAGGACTAGGTGGCAGTTCACTCCAGTGTCTGTCARTTAGTGTCTAGATCTMTCTAGATCACWACTATGGTGCATTAGTTTTCTCATAGAGAGTATATCATATGTATTTTTACTATTATCTCATTAGTTAATACAATTCATTATTCTTCTCTCTCTCRCAATTTTGTGTGACTTTTCTACCAGCTAKGTTCACTGYGAAAACTTCACAATCCTTAGCTAAAAAACAAGCTATTAATGAGATATTTTCTGGTAGAAAAATTATGTTGGAAKGTGTTCTTATAGGAAAAAATAYCCCAATGGASGGTTTGAAATGATAGTGTTAARCATAAATTGTAGGGAYCTRTCTAGCCCCTCCAAGAAAAAGAGGTTAATGAATGCTCACAATMTAGATGTAATTCTTCTTCAAGAAACKATGAAAAAGGGTGGTAAAATAGTATTAGACTTGAAAATAATTTTAGGGGATTGTGTTTTTATGTTTGTATATTCTCGAGGTAGATTAGGGGGGATTATMTCAGRTTAGAGAAAATAGTCCTCTATCTTCTCTAATTGTTACCATTTCCCCTCAAGTTTKGGGATGACACTATACTCTTGGGATCTAGGGAAAGAAATCATATTCMTRAACATATATGGGACCTAMTCCRACAAAGTTGTTTATTGGGACAAAATTTTCTAGTGGAGTTGGATTAATCATGTTTTAACAATTATTGGTGGTGATCTAAACTTTACCTTGGGTGCCTCARAGGTACGGAGGCCTAATACACAARTACTATGTCTTTCTGGGTATTTCCTAAGGATATTGGAAGAAGTTGGGTTGGTTGATATTGATCTTGAAAAACTTCATCYAACTTGGAGAAACAAAAWGGATGGAGAGGAAAYAATAGCCAAATGTATTGATAAGTTTCTTATTTYAAAAAWWTTCYTTGATGAACATGTTRGGTTTAGACAATGGGTTTCATGTGGCARGGGGGGCTCAAATCATTCACCWGATTTTATTGAATTTCCTCTATTAGAGGAAAAACRTCATAGWATATTCAAACTAAATCTAGAGTGGTTGAAGGAGGAGGAATATATCAATAAAATAAAAGATACATGGTTTCCTTTTGATATCTCTTCTACATAATCAGTTGCAATACAAYTTTTAAAGAATCTAGAAAGGGAAAAATAGGGCTTTATTGATTGGTTTATATYAAAAATTTCCATGGATGAGATAATCCTTACRAAGGTGGAGGATAAGTTATAAGCAATGTAATYKAGTATGGTTTTGGTTTTCTAAATAAAGCTMCACAAGTTGATGTAAATTCTTTGGAATAGAGGAAGATAAATTTATTGTTGGGAAAAGAAAAGGCTTGGAGATTAAAGAGTAGGGCACTTTGATTGCAATATAAGGATGGAAACTCCAAGTTTTCTATAGATATGCAAACTTTAGGAAAAACACTAACATAGTGTGGAAGATAGAGAAAAAATACGGTACAATGGCCACTAGTTATAAGAAAATTGCTCAAGAAGGGGTGGAGTATTTTGGAAATATATACAAGGCTAAGATAAAGACAACAATAAAAGATATTTGAGGGTGTCTTATGTTTTCCCAAGTTTTTAAAATCCACTAGATAACCAAAACTTAATGGAGGAAATAAGTAGAGAAGATTAATGGAGGAAATAAGTAGAGAAGAATTGTTAACAATTTTACACAATTTCCAGAAGGATAACAGTCTAGGTCCAGACTAAATCTGAATTGAGTTTTTACTGGGGTGTTTTGAGTTTATTAAAGAGGACTTGATAAAGGTAATAGAGGAATCACAATCCTATGGGATGATATTCTCATCCTTTAATGAAACATTTATTGTTCATATACCAAAATATGATAATACTTCCTCTTTTGAAAAGTTCAGGCTTATTTCCCTACACAATTACATATACAAAATCATATCAAAGATTAATATTGCTAGAATGATGAAGATCATTTTGTCAAAAAATATTTATGAATAAAAAATTGGTTTTTTGGAGAGGGGGGAAATACATGAGGCTATTGGTGTGGCACAAGAGGGTTTACATTCTATAAAAGTAAATAAGATTAAGGACTTGGTGGTAAAGGTGGACCTATCTAATGCTTTTGACAAGGTCAATTGAATCTACATGAGGTTACTACTTATACATTTGGGATTTTATGCACAATTTGTGACTTGGGTGATGAATTACATTTCTTCAGTCTCTTTCTTAGTGCTTATTAATGGATCATCAACTCCATTTTTAAGACCGAAAAGGGGTATTAGATAGGGTTTCCCCATTTCTCAGTTGTTGTTTGTAATCGTAGTTGAAGGCCTCAATAGAGCCTTGAAAGAGGCACCCAAGGATGGAAAATTTAAAGAAATAAAATTTGCAAATTCTTGCTCATTAACTCATCTTAATTTTTTTATGATATACTAATTTTTGTGATGGTTTTAGGAGGGATGTTTCCAAACTTTAAGAAATTTTAGATCTTCTCTATTTTGCTAGAGGAGTGTATCTGTTACACATTATTTTTGTCATCTCTATGATTGTTAATGATGTAAACCTATATGTTGTCTTCAGAGGGGGCAGTGGCCTGAATTCCCGAGGAAATAAGGGAGAAGAACTTTGCCTGAGAGATGCAATCATATTTTCCTTTGTAAAAACCATAGTAAGGAGGATCGCCGCACCCTGTCCAGTTCTGGGGGTGCGACAACCCCATAGCGTCGCATGTTGTACTACACCTGGCTTGCGACGTCGTCGCACTATGCTCAGTTCTAGAGGTGCGACGATTTTTGTACGTGGGAAAAATGAGCATATTCTCGATGCTTCTAGAAGGAGAATCTTCTATGGTGCGGTGGCCTACGATCAATTTGGATCTTACTCGCTTTTCTGATTTAGTGGGATCATCCTAACCGCCTCACCTTATCCTCTTCATCTTATAAAAGGAGAGGAGATCTCATGGAGAAAGTTAGCTTGGGAAAATTAGCTTAGATTGGGAATTTGGCTTGAGATTGTTAGCTTGGTTAGAATGGCTTTGAGTTTTTCTTTGTCAAGATAGATTGTGAGTGACTTTCAATTCTATAGTCTCAGAATTCTTGGAGCATAAGTGTGTGGGAGGCAAGTGACCATTGGAAGGGACCTTACAACATTAAGGCAATGGTTGTATTCTCCTTTTCACATTTTTAATACAGTAATATATTTCTTTCCCATAAAATTGGTCTTATTTTATTGTATGACTCCTTGATCACATGCATAGGTTTTGTTGAGTATACGTTGTTGCTTTCACTTCGTTGGCTTATGTCTTTTTACATGTTCAACATCCCATAAGCCTTGGAACGGAGCGAGGATGACACTAGCGAGGACAAACGCCGTTTAAAAGGTATGTCATTTATCTCTTGTTAGTTAGCATGCTTGATAATTGAAACTTAGGGAAAGTTTTATATCATGTCTTGTTTTGTTCTAGTTCTGGGTGGATCTAGGGAGATCTATTTATGTCTGCATTTACCGATTTGTCTGATAACAATATATAAATCTTGAAAATTATACCCTTTATTTCTTTGGTATTCCTAATGTAGATAAAGAGTATATGAATTTTATTATCCCTTTTCAATAGTCAGATTTGGAGAATGGTTTGAAGTATTGGAGCTTCCGTCTCAATGCAAATTACTATAAACAAATATTGACAGTGATTGATTTTTAAAGTGGACAAAATATTACATTTGTGGTGTAACCATTGGCTATCTAGAGAAGGTAGGTTGGTAGTAGTTAAACAAATATTAGAGGCCATTCTTGTCTACTTGATGTCCTTGTCTTGTATACTAAAAGGTGTGATAGAATCGATTAGAAGATTTTGTTTCAATTTCACTTGGTTAGGGTGTACAGACAAGAAAGGGATTCCTTTGGTAAACTAGATGAAACTTGTTGTTCCTAAAGCTTTAGGGGGTTGGGGTATCAAAAACGTCTTTTCATTTTCTTAAGCATTGGTTGTGAAAAATTCCTGAAGGCTACTTAAAAATAAAGGTTTATGGTGCAAAGTGGAAAGAGAGTAATATATATACCCTAATTCAATATATGAATAAATAAAACTCCATGTTAAGAGTCTTCATAATGTTTCTATTATTTGGAAAGTTGTTCTGGTAGCCTTTTCAATGGTAAGAAATTGGCTAGTCTGGATGGTTGGTAGAGGAACTAAGATGAATGTGGGGATAGATCCATTGATTTATTGTGGAGAAGATTATATGCCTCCAGATCATATTATTTTACTCTTAATATCTATAGGTTTTATTAGCTTGGCTCAAGTAGCTGATATAGATATGACTACTCTTTGGCATCAAGAATGACTTTCAAGGAGGGAGTTCGACTTAGAGATGAGGATTATGTCATTTGAGATCATTATATTGACAAAATTATATCTTTTTTTTTTTTCTAAAGGTTGAGGAGGACACTTTGGTTTGGTCACTAAATCCTTCAGGGGAATATACTCCAAAGGAGGGTTACAAGGAAATTGCTTCACTAGGGGACTTGGAGCCATATAAATGGTGGATGAAGAAGGTTTGGATGTTCAAATGCTTCTATAAATCTCATATATTGATTATTACATAATAATAATGCTCTAACATGGGATACTTTGCAAAAGAGAAATACACATGGTCCTGGCTAGTGTAGTTTATGCAAGGCAAATTATGAGACTAACTATCATCTTATCATGTCTTATACATTTTCTAAATAGGTTTGGTGTATTAAACCTTGATATGTATAAGAGAGAATATATCCCTTAAATTTATAAATAAACCCTTAAAATTCATAATTATCAAATGCATTCACACCACAAGCAACACAAGAATATAGAAAAGAACCCTTAAGATAGAGAAACACCATCAAATACTCCTTATGGAAGGAATCACCCCACAAACCATGCTTTCCACAACAAAATACATCCAATCTTCAACATATATCCACTACAATGATACTCATATGTATGTATATTTTCTCATGAGTATTCCTAGGGGTCTATGCCAACTACCCATTATTATTATATTATTTTCTCTTAACTACCTAGTGGGCCTATTTATTACCCATCAAATACCAAGTGGGCCTATTCCATTATTATGGCCATATAACATTCATTATCCCCTTGGATACCACCCGAGGTACCCCATATTATCCTCCCTAGGTACATTACATTACATCCCGTTTTGCATGTTTCATATCTGAAACATGGGAAGAAGAAATATAATATAGCCTGCTAACTAATGTAGCCAAGTAGTACCATGCACGAGCATCCATCCATCCTAATGAAATGTGAACATGGGGTTCAACTGATTCCTTTACACCTCAGTCTGATTTTGATTGCTCCTTTGGTTCCATGTTGTCACTAAGCTACTATGATATCTTTGTGCATTTCTTCTGGTCCTTAATGTGCCTCCATAATGGTTTCCTTTCTGGTTCCATGTTGGTCTATAATTTTGTTGATGCTCACACCCTTGCCTTGATGATTTTTATTTCTCTAGGTGGTGTGGGTGGTGGTATACATCAATCTTAACTATTGGTTCTCATTTCTTGGACTCTTCCACATGTAGTTCCTTTGAGTCATTTATCTCCTTAGATTCTCCTTCCTTTTTTAAATTCACTTCCATAGGATTTTCTTCATTTGATTATGTAGGCTATTCTTCTTATTCAACCTTGGACTCTTCATATAATGTATCAGTAGGCACTGCAATTAGTTTCCCTATCAAGATGGATTCAAGTACCCCCTTGGGCCCTTCTTACTCAATAAGAGAAATATCATGCAATGTACTTTTATTTTTCTTGTACCAAATCTTCAAAAAACTCATTTGCACATTAATATTAACTGTACCAACTATGTCCATCGAAGGGTATCCCAAAACAATATCCACATCATCCATATCTATAGCATGCAAATATGAATATAACACGTATTTATCCATGGTAATCTTCAAATTTGTAAAAAAATGAACATTCTCACCCTCAACATGTATGCTTTGAATACGTTTTGTCATAAATTTGTAACTTTTGGCCAAATTAACATTGATGAAATTATACTGGCTATTAGGGTTTATAGAAATAATAACATTTTCCTTTTGAATACATCCACAAACCAATAATAGGAAGTTTTTGCATGAAAACAAACCATTGGTGCTCTCTTTATCCTTCTTCCCAACATGAGACCACCTATCTAAAAAAACTGTTTCATATTCTTCATCAAGAATTTTGAATATTTTCAACAAATCAAATGATCTATGCCATATAAGTGCTTTATCATTTAGTTGAATATACATATTCTCTTTCCAACTCATTGGATATTTTGAATTAATTCACTTTATATATTATTCAATACTAGGACTATCAAACAAGGACCATCAAATTGCCCTATAAAATACATCTTCCTTATGAAAATTCAAAAATGGAACTAGGGTTTTAAAGAGAATCACATACTTCTCAATGGATCTCCTTTATGTAGTTAGGGTTTGATGCGACTAATGTAAAATGATCATAACTTTTACGATAAGTATCATATTGGATATTATGACCACAACTGTGAAATTCCATGATTACTCTGCATCTACTAACAATGGTTTGACTAAAATCTAGGCACTTTATCAAAATATATATGATATGCAAAACCATGCAGTCATCATTGGAAAAACCCTAAAACAACGGATTCTAAATCACCCATAACTTCACTTTTTGGACTTTGATTGGATATTTTTTTTAATATGGTGTTTTTTTAAGAGGAACTCATGTCTATAGTTGGCTTCTTTAGATTATGTATAAAAAAATTCAGAAATCAATCCTAATACTACGATCCTCTTTTTTCCTTTAGAAATCTGCAAAAAGAAAAGAAAATTCGTCCACTTTATGCCCAATAAAGATATTTGATACCACTCGTAGTAAACATTGATAGATATAAGAAAGAATATAACCCTTAACTTCAAAAATAAACATTTAAATTCAAAACTATCAAATGCATTTACACCATAAACAACAAAAGAATGTAAGAAAATAACCCTTACAATAGGGTAACACCATCAAATATTCCTTATGGAAGGAATCACTCCACAATCAATGCTTGCTATAGAAAAACACATCCAATATCCAACATATATCCTAAACTTCATAAATATCAAATGTATTCACACCATAAAAAACACAAGAATATAGAGAAAAAAAACTTGAGGTAGGGTAACACCATCAAATACTCCTTATGGAAGAAATCACTCCACAAGCCATGCTTGCTACACACAATACCTCCAACATCCCACCACCTATCTCAATAAAATAACACTCATGTGTATTTATATTTTTTCATGGATGTTCCTAGCTGGGGTATATGCCAACTACCCTTTATTATTATATTATTTTCTCTTAACTACCTAGTGGACCTATTTATTACCCATGAACTACCAATTGGGACTACTATATGATTATGACCACATTATATTCATTGTCCCCTTGGGTACCTCCTTAGGTACCCCATATTATCCTCACTGGGTACATTACATTTGGAAAGAGATTGAGGGTCTCACATGATTGTGAAATGTTTGGATAGGGGACATAATAGAAGAAGGTCTTAGGTGGTGGTGTGAGGATAAACCTTCAAAGGGACATGGAGCATTAAGTTTAATTGTGGTTTGGGGTATTTGGTTCGAAAAATATGCCAATATATTGGAAGATAGTGATATATCTCCTTTGCAATGTGTTCTTTAGGGATTGAATATTCTAGGCTCTTTAAGTCATGTAAAATCTATAAAATTAGCGAGGTGGGTTGTAGAATAAAATATTGATAGAAGATGAGATTTGACCTATTTGATGATGCATATTACGGTAATCTTCCAATGGGATGGGCTAGGGGGATACTCTTTTTATACAACTCACATACTCTGCAATTCAAAGGCGATATAGGCCTGGGCAAAAATAGTTTCTTAGAACTTATGGGTCTAAAGATATTAATTAATTTCGCAATGGAATATAGTCAATCACATATATAGATCTTTGGCGACTCTCTTTTTTGTGATCAAGTGGCTTATGAAGGAACATATGTTAATAAACTTCTCTCTTCAATGAATTTTCAATGAGATTCAAGGTATACAACTAGGTTTCACTTCTATTTCTTATAACCATATCTTTAGAGAAAGGAACTAAATGGTATACAATTTATCAAAGGAGGTACTTCATTTATCCCATATATATATATATATATATATATACATATACGACATCTTATGTCACACTTTAGATTTTTCAAAGATAACCCTATATGCTTTTAAAACAGTGTTTGGATTAACTTTGTATAAGGAGGATTTCAGAGACTTTTCTATTACATAACAGTTTGAGGCCTATAGGCCTTAAGAATTAAATATTTTACTCCTTTTTTAAAATGTATGATGAATAAAGTGTGATGATCATTTGTTAATTATATTTTTGGACATTGGGTAAGTTGATTAAAAGGAAGAAAAAGTGTGGAATATGCTTTTTACCCTAACCAATGAGAGAAGAATGTGCATAAGACTAAATAAACACTATTATAGTAATGAACAACACAAAAGAATACAACCATTAAATAATGATTTCATGGGGAAAACCCTTTTGGGAAAAAAACTCCACACTTTAAAGCATGCCCGGTATATTATTCAACAATTAAAAAATGGTTAAAATACATACATAATCTCTCTTCTCTCAACAAGAATATTCAATAGCATAAAAGTTTTAGAGAGATTTTGGTAGTGTAACAAGAAGTTAAAAACTCTCTCTATTCCTCCTACCCAACCACTCAATGCATAGGCACAATGAAACCATAAATCATATATGGTTTCCAAATTATATATGATGGATACCACCAACAATTAATTGGCCAACTATTGTTGATAAACATTAATTTTATCTTATTGTTCACATTTATTACCTACCACTACTCAACATTCAATATCTACTATTGAACTGTAATGTGTATGGCACGCTTGTCCCAATAGTCTCCCACTTGCCATATACCCTACACGAGTCTAAGGGAGAACACAACAAACTATGAGCTAACTAGTAGGGGACATAAGGCCCACAAAATCACAACACCACTTGAATATACCCATGCTCACTGGTTTTATAAACACATCTACAACATTCTACAAAGTGTCTACTTTATCTAGTATCAACTTTCCATCCTCTACCATGTCCTAAATGTTTGGGAATAGGGTGGAACATGACATGAAATAGAGAACACGGTCCTACAAATAATCTAAGAGGGACACAAATTCCAAGACATAGGGTGGTGTCTAAAGACATTGTTACAACACTTAAGCAAAGCACATTGTGATTAGAACATCATAATGCATGTTGTACATCTTAATACACATGATCTATTTCACAATATACATGATAATATTGACCCAAGGAATATTCTATTTATAGTCTCAATATCTAACCAACTTTCATAGAATCTAGAAGATCTTATACACATATAACCATTGGTTGTTAGAGTTCACTCCACCAAATCCGATCTATCATGTCGGCTTGAAAAAGATGCTCAACTATGAGTAAGATAAATAAGACTACCGACCAATTGTTGATAAAGAGTAGCACCGACTGCGGGATTATGATAGGTTTTGGTAAGTTTAACTCTAGACTAAAAAGGAGTAGCACAAGGATTGCAATCAACCATCTTAAAATGCATCAACAGATCCATCACATATTTAGACAGATAAATTAAAAATCCATCACAAAGTGATAAGACTTGAAGACCCAAAAAATAATGCAAAGTACCAAGATCTGTCATGTCAAAGGAGTCAACAAGTTGTTTCTTCAATCTAAGGATGAGATCATTATTATTGCCAATAATGAGTAATTCATCTACATATACAACAACAATAAATATGTATCCATTAGTATGGAGTACATACAAGTTGTGATCATATTCACATCGTTTGAAACCGAGTCGAAGAAAGAAACTATCAAGCTTAGCATATCAATCTTGGGGAGCTTGCTTCAAACCATAAAGTGACTTCTTCAGTTAACAAACCAAATTTGAATCTGTCACAAAATCGGGTGGTTGTTCCATGAAAATTTCTTCAGATAGGTCTCCATGAAGAAATGCACTTTTCACATCCATATGATGGGTTTTCCATCCAAAACAAGAAGAAAGGGAAAGAATCAGTCAAAGAGAGTTCATTTTTGCAACAGGGGAAAATGTTTCAGTGTAGTCAATGCCTTCTTATTAAGAAAATCCATTCACAACTAGGTGTGCTTTATGTCTTTCAATAACACCTTCAGAGGTAAATTTGGAACAGTAGACCCATCGACACCTCACAATGTTCTTTCCTTGTGGTTGGGGAACTAAGTCCCAGGTATAATTCTTTGAGAATGAATCAATTTCTATCTACATGGCTTGCTAGCATTCAAGTTGTTATTCAACATCTTAGTAGGTAATAGGATCAGAGTTTTCAAGTACATGAGTCATCAAGGAAAAACTTGCATGTTTCTTTTGAATTCAAGTTTTTCGTCTAGAGGAGGCATTTCTAGAATCATGTCCAACAACTTCAATTGGCTTGGCATCCCATCTGGGTAGACAAGAAACAAGTGAACTATGGTTCACTTTAGTAGGTTTATCAAAAGTTGGAGAGGCTCAGTTGGCAGACCATTTGAAACGAAGGACAACAAAGTAGTCTTCTTATAGGTCGACGATCTAGTCAAAACATGAAGAATGTTTGAATGTCTAGTCAAAGGACTAAAGTATGGAACCGGAGGACAAATGTCAAAGAAAACATCAAAAGGATCATCCTGGAACAATCCAGAAGAGGAATTCAACAAATTATTGCCAAAAGAATTATCATCATATTCTACATTGCATTTGATAATAATTTGTCATTTGACTCTTCAGCGTATCCCATCATCGCTTTCGACTCTTCAGAGTATCCCATCATCATGCAAGCATGAATATTTGCATCCAACTTTTTTTTTCAATCATCAGGAATGTGAGCCTATGCAACACATCCAAACACATGGAGGTGGCCGATTAAGGCTTATTCCCACACCATCATTCGACTGGATTCATGAAATGAATAACTCTAGTCAATATATGATTGAGAAGATAATTCGCACGATACATTGCTTCAACCCAGAAGAAAGGAGGCATATCCTTAGCCTGCAAAATACATCTATCCATTTCAACTAACATCTGAGTCTTGCATTCTACGGCACCATTCTTTTGAAGTGTGTGAGGGACCAATCTTTGCAAGTCAATGCAAGATCGAAGTAGGTATTCTTCAAAAGGTTGATTGACATACTCACGACCATTGTTTGATCTAAAGCATTTGATGGGTCAGACACATTGTGTTTCAGCAAAGGCCCAAAACTCCTTGAACTTTTCAAAGACAAGGTTCTTATTCTTCAGAAAGAACACCCATATAAAGAAAGATAAATCATCAATGAAATTCAAAATGTACCTTGCACTTTCTAGTGAAGGTAGATTGGTACAACATTCATCACTGTGAACCAACTCTAGTAGGTTATGTTCTCACCACACTTTGCCATATTTGAATGGTGCCCGATGATGCTTCCCAACCACACAACCCTTACAAACTCCTTCAGGGGGAAAAACCTTTGACAAACCAGCAACGATGTTCTGAGTTTCCAGTTCCTGTAGACTTTGTAAATTCAAGTGTTTGAATCGATCATTCAAAATTTGACTTTTCTCATCGGTGTGAGAAGCAAGTGAAATCGGTTCAGTGTTAGGTCAAGTCGTGTCACAAAACTTGTAAAAAAATTTCGTCAGGTCGAGAATCCCACTGATGACAATCGACTTTCCTTTCTTTAGATCATGAACACAGAACCAATCTAGCCAAAATTCTACAAAATTACATATTTGTGTTAACTAGGAAACAAACAACATATTAGCACCAAGATTTGGCACATGATAGACGTCAACAATTTTCCCATATTGACAAGCAACATCACCCTGAACAACAACATTCAAAGAAAAACCGTTAGCAACATAGATTTTCCTCTCCTTAGATTCTTCCAAACATGTGAATAAGCAGGCATCCTTAGCCATGTGATGAGTGCACCCAGATTTGACTACCCATTCGTTCTGTGCAGAATGAGAGAGGCCTAAGAAGTTCCAACTTGGAAGGTGAAATTATTAGCGGTTCGACGCACAACTGACACATCTCCTTCAAGGTGTTTAACCTTCTCTTCTAAATGGTCTCTCTTTTTATAAAATACTCTCTCCACATATCCAGTCTTTCCAAATTACTGACATGTCTTCTTCTTTCGACTTCGTTGTGGTTGTCTCTGTAGTTTTTGGTCATGGTATGCAAGTTTATGTGTAGAGACATCAATCTGCACTCTATTCCTGGGATCCATCTTTCCCTTTCCCTTGAGAAAGTGGGTCTGGTGTTTACCACCAAGATTTCCTTCTTCAAGCAATATATGTTGATCAATAATAATAAAAAACCACATAAAGCTTCAAAGGTGCAATCTTTACTATCTTCCTTGAGTGCTTTCCAGTTGGTGTGAAAATTCAACACGAACACGTCGAATGGTGTTCTCAATTTCACCAGGACCAACTCAATGAGTTTTCCATCCTTCTTCTGATATTCAATTTCAACTGGAGTTATTTGACATGCGCCAAATGGTCCTCCATTCTCTCAAGGGAATGAGGATCAAGAGAGATCAACTCTTTCTCCAAATGCATGACGTGGTTCTCATCAACACGGTCAAACAACAACTTCATCTTTTTCCATAATTTATGAGGGAAATCGATTCCACCGAGGTGAAAATGAATCTCTTGCGAGATGTAGGTCATAATGACCCCTACAAACTCATCCTTCTTTCCATCAACAATGAACTTCACCTTATCGTCTGTTGGATCTAGAATCACAACCTTTGTATATTTCCATAGTCCTTTTCTCTTTAGTAGGGTTTCCATATCTAGCGCCCACACTACATAATTTGATCCATTCAAAACAACAAGATCAATCTTTGAATCCATCTTCAATATCTAGATATAAACTAGTCTGTTTCAATAAGTTCCAATCAACAAACCATTGACCCAGAGTCAATCACACAACAGATCTGACTCAACAAGGTTTGAAAATAACAGGTCAAGGTTTTAAACCATTTTCTATGATACCATGTTAGGGAATAGGGTGGAACATGACATGAAACAAAGACCACATTCCTGCAGATAGTCGAAGAGGAACAAAAATTCAAAGACAGAGGGTGATGTCTAAAGACACCATTAAAACCACCCCGACGTATAAGTAGAATGATGGAACCACTGTCACACTATCATTGTGAGATATACTGCTGTAAACCTGTACCAATCAACCTATATCAAACAACCTATACGAATAGCATGAACCATGCATGAACCATGCATCAACCTCTACCTCAACCTATATTCAACCTGTACCATAAACAAGTGCATCAACCATGCACCAACTTGTACCAAAAACATGTGCATCAACCATGCATCGGACCTGTACAAGTAACCTGTCACAACAACTTGTCCAAACAACCTATCATAACAACCTGTATTATCAATTTTATCAACCAAATCATATCTACTCACCAATACCAATCACCAAGACAACTCTCAAATATGTGCATCAACCAAGTATAACACAACAACTCATAATCATCACCAAGATCATTATGTGCTTCTAATAATACAAGTATGCTACATCATCCATAAACCATGTGTCAACAATAATACTAACAAGTGCCTCCAACCATGTACCAAGTATGTACCAATCATGTATGAACTACTCATCAACTATACACCTCATGTATGTGCCAACTCATCAACTACTTGTCTCAACCATATACCCGACATGTACCTCAACCAAATGCCCTCATCAATTTCATCATCCAAATCTGATTTGTAACTTTGTAATAGACCTGGTGTATATGATCACATTCCTGCAAACCTTCCTCAACTTTAACAACAAGAGACTAGCATTTTCATCAAACTTTTCTTTAGTCTCACATGCCTAGTTTTGGATTAGTCAACAACCCTAACTTGAAATAATCATAACTTTGTACCTGTAATGAATAAAGATTTGAAACTGATACACAATGTTCTTCAGTGTGTTTTATACAATTCCTCTAGGTTTCACTACTTGGAAACTCTCATAAAAGGAGTTATAGCAAGAATGGCATACCTTCTTGAATTCTAGCTTATTCTAGAGAGAGACCTTGTAGAGCGTTTCCCACAAGGAATATTTGTTGAATCGATCTGAAACTGTTACAAAACATACTACAGACTATATTCTAACTAAAAAAAAAAATCTTACTGAATTTGGATCTATTATGAAGAATTTATGATGTTTTTACCTGAAATACTTGTTTTAGACTAGTTTCAGGACTAGCCACAAACCCTATTTTCCACGGAGTGTAACTCCAAAAATACAACGACCCACAAGATGAATTTTTTACCATAGATACTTGGATATGTTTCCTCAATGGCATAGAATTTTCACGGTCTGAAGCATTATAGAAAAAAGGTTACTGAGAAAATGGTGAGATGACCTATAAATAACATACCTTAGAAAGCATCATCAAAATAATGTATCCTTCCTTGAATTTCGGCCTTCTTTTCTTCACCTTCCCTCAGAAATTCAGTTTAGATATCATTTGGTTACCTCAGACACCTATATATATTCAATATTCTCAAGTGTGATGTAAAATGAGAGAGTCTTGCCTCTTATTTATACTCTCCAAGTAGCTTCCTTAAAAACATCAATTCACTTTATTATTTACCTTCTAAAATCTCTTAAACCACTTTGACTACTTTGACCTTTTGGGGCTTCTAGATAACATATGAGGGTCCTCCAACTTCGTAAGGCCATAACTCTCAAACCGTGAGGAGTTATGTGACGTTCCACATACCACCAGAAATGGAATGACATGTACTGTCCATATAGAATATTATTGCCTGAAAATGTGTCAAAACTCATACCGTTATCCATCAAACAAACTTGGGTCCATTACCCAAACCTGGGTTCTCCAACTTCTCATGGCCATAACTCTCTATCCGTGAGGAGTTATGTGACGTTCCACATACCACCAGAAATGGCATGAGAAGCACTATCCATATAGGATAGTTGCACTGAAAATTCATTGATCTTCATCTCATTATTCCACAAATAAGCATGGGTTCTCTAACCATACTTCCAGGACAACTCAATCCGCAAAGCGTCTTCCCATGAGGGCTTTCACCATAATGGGACCACTTTGGAGTTCATCCATTTGTACTTATTATCAACCATGACAAGACAATAATGAGTCATATTTACATCAAACAAACTTGGGTCCATTACCCAAACCTTTGTGTTACTGGAATTCGCTACCATAATTTCTCTAAGGGTTGACATCAATCTACAATATCACTCTCCAATAGTTGACATCAATGACAACCAACAATCCATACCAACTATCCATCTACCTAACCCAACTTAGTGACAGTTCCCTCTTGGTTATAGGGTGTCAAATTGCGAAGGATATAAATGAGGCTCTACTTGGTTGAGGATGCAAAAACTGTTGAGGCAAACGGTTTATAACGTAAAGTGATAATCGCCTATAGGCCCATTACTGCAAGCAAGGGCATGAGATGAAATCACAACTTAACGCCAAAAAATGCCCTTTTTATAATATTTAGTCTATTTGGTGTGAAAAATGGATAAACTTGTGCCAAATAGATGTCCTTTCAAATCAAATTTACGAGTGTGAAAGGGACAAGTTCACTCGGCAATCTTTTTCTTTTTGAAGACGAATTGGAAAACAGCTTAAATTAAACTCGGTTGGGAGTCCTCTATTTATAAGGCAACATGTTTATGAGTGAGAAATGAGGCTCAACATAAATTCATGTATTATCTATAAAGGACTCCCGGTCCTATGGAAAACATATCTACATGTGCAGCAAATGAAGCGGAGGATCTAAGTAGGGAACCCATGTTCGGTAAGTTTCTACCACTTGATAATGACATGTCTTATAGCAAATGGAAGGTTCTGTGTTGCAACAAATGGGTTCATACCTAAGGCATACAAGTGAAAATTATAGGACAATGCAAAGTGCATGGTGGAATGAATACCTATTCTATATGTTGGGTAGTGAAAATCCCTGACTGTGGTTATGAATGACCAACATAACATTGAAATCCGCAAGAATCCCTGGTGAAAACTACAAAAAACAACTCAATCCACTGTTGTATTAGTCCATCAGGTGAAAAAGTGACTCAAAGCTATAGAAAGTGGGTAAAAATTGTCATAAATAGTAACAAAACCAAAAATTACTATGTCGTTTTAACTTTTAACCCAAATAGTGAAAATTGGACCAAAGTACCTCTGATCTTCAATTGGTGATTGCAGGAGTGTCGGGCGACGAAATAAGAAACTGTTTGGACCAGGTAACTCTTCTTCCCCTCCTCTTCATTTCTAGTGGATTAAATTTTTAAATTAGGTTTCAAATTTTGAGTAAACTAGGGCGCAAATTGAGTAACTCGGTGTACGCAGGCTACCATTCATCGGGTTGTGTATATGTGAGGTTATACGCGACTGTGTAAAATACAGGGTGCGTATACTCAACCCTATACATGACTGTAAATGCAGCAGCCCGCGTACAAGTTTGTAATCAATTATTTCTATGGTTTCTAACTCAAAATTTGACTTTTAACTTGTAGGATGGTGCTAGAATGGAGGGAAAGGGAACACGAGGAGGTAGATGCTACTGTGGATAGAGATCAGGGTTCCCAAATGGCCTTGAAAAGATGTGGCTTATATAAATTTCGGGCAATTAAAGGGATGAGGGCCCAGGTGAGGTTGATTGAGATGCTTGTGGATTAATGGGATCCTGACAGTGAGAGCTTCAACCTCAATGGGAAACCATCGAGGATTGAAGTCGAGGATATATACTTTTTAATTGGGTTATCGCGTCAAGGTGAGGTGGTGAACCTCAAATCCCAGGGAATTAGAAGCGGTATGAAGATAGAGGAGTACATAGATGCTCACTGTGTAGAAAGGACCCCGAAGGTCGGGATTCAACTCCCCATCTGAGCGATAAACAATCTCATCCTCGCGATTGTTTTCCTCATGTTGACCAGGATCACAGGATCGGCTTTGTTGCACCAGGCATCGAGGTCGCTCATGTTTTATGATGTAGAATGCTTGAGACCCATAGTATATGATTGGTGTACCTCACTACTGGCTAATATGAAGAGCCAATTGACAGAGTGCAAACAGGGTAGCAAGAAGAACTTTGATTTTGCCTCTATCTTATGCATCTTTTTCTTCAAGCAGGTTCTAGGTTTGGGACCTAGAGTTGAGATTCTTCTGAGAGGACCTCGCGATCTAGACATGGCACGGTGGACCGAGGTAATGAGACGGCAGGGGGGAGGTCGGATTCCCACACCCTACAAAAAGGATTTATTCTAATGGTGGAGGTGATAGGTCATTGCTTTGGATGAATACCCCTATGTAGGGATCAACTTCAGAGGGGACCCTGACATGCCACTCCCACCAGGGACCACCTACGGGGTCATAGGTATGTCAAAACTTTTTAAATATTTCATTTTTTTTTTGTATTTTTGTATAGTGAAACAAAAATATTTTTGGATGATGCTTAAGTACTAAATGGACACTTGTGTGATGCAGACATGGGTCCGCGACGGTCATACGGGCTTCCATGACATCGTTAGAGGCATCAAGGGGATGAGGCAGTGGGAGGAGAAGGAGAGAGAGTCCTTCTAAACGTGCAGGGAAACCTGTCTCATTTGACTCATTGGATTTCGATGGTTCAGGTAGAAAATATGTTGGAAGCCATGCAGCGGCAAGTGGTTGGTGCGCCCAAATCTTGGGTGCGACTCTTTCAACATCTCACAAACGTCGTAGTTTGTTATCATGACACACATTTGGTGCCACAGGCGTAGATGTCGTGGATCTTGTATTATCGACTATATATGTGTATTGAGGGTGTTAGCCCCAATTTTGTACTATAAACATCATATTTTTGAAATATATATAAAACAGGGATCTTTGGCTTTACTTATATTACAATGTTTACATTGATGAGATGGTTTTCTTTGCTTTAGTTATGTGACAAATGTCAATCTAAAATGAAATTAGCATAAGCATCAGATACATAATTAGAACTCCTAGGAATGTGATAATAAGTAATAAAATCAAACTGTCATTCTAAAAGATGTACCCGTAGGAATCATCAAAGTAAAGTAGGATCACGCATGCGGTAACTGTCATTCAACTAACATACTACTAACTGGGAATCCATGAAAACCTCTAAAGAGCGAATACCATGTGAGATAGCATCACACAAAAGTTCTATAACGATGTTATATTCAACCACATTATTCGTGGATGGCCCTAGGCATACGCCACCTAAAGAAACCAGTAGACCCTCGAGTGAGTAAACAACCCAAGTGGTAGAAGCCAAGTTCCTTGTATGAAGACTGACTCCGTTTGCAAATCCTAAGTAGACCGAACACTTCGTTGACATTTTCCAACCAAGGGAAAACTCGATAAGCAAGTTGAAGACGAAAATTAAAGAAAAAACAATTATACACTAAATTACATTAGTATATAAAGAGTTCCACCCAAGCCTGGGGCTCAAGCGTATTAACTTTTCAAGTAGATCCCATTCCTGTGCTCGGACAACATATTCCCTTCTTAATATTCTAACTCATAGACTCCTTTTTATAAGACACGTCACACGATATAGGGACCGTTCCACATGGTTTTTAACTTGCCTGCCCCCAGCGGTTCTTTGGATTGATCATATAATAGGACCAAGTCACCCTCATCATACAACAGAGGACAGACAGACTTATCGTACTAGACCTTGACATATCTTTTTTTTGCCTCGATAGTTGTAGATACGTCTCAACGCTGCTCGTCAAGACTCTCGAGGTGTACAAGGAGTCACTCGAGATCAGAAGTGTCAGGTAGGAGCGCGACTGCCAACTTAAGAGAAGGGATTTCACATTCAATAGGTAATATCGAATGCACACCGTGTACTAACTGGAAACGGGAAAATCTTGTGGCAGTCTTGACCGATGCTCGATATGCCCAGAGTGAAGGATATAGAATAATGTGTCGGTCGGACTTACTCTGGCTGACAGTTTTCTGCAAAATAGTCTTGAGAGAATTATTGACAACCTATACATGTCCATTTTCCTGGGGGTAGTAAGGGGAAGAATGACCATGTTTAAACCCCATCTTAGATGTTAACTCTTCCATCATTTCGTTTTTGAAAGTGACTGCCATGATCAGTGACAATCTCACTCGGGATACTGAACCGGGAGATAATTTGATTGAATACGAAGAAGGTGATAGTATTCCCATCAGATTTAACTGTAGGCATGGCCTTGTCCCACTTAGTAAAGTAGTCGAAGACCACGATAATGTGTTGATTCCCCCTAGATGAAGTTGGGTTGCAATCCACAAATTCCACCCCCCACTTGGTGAAGGACCGATGACAATGACTGGGTGAAGAGGGTCTGGATGCAAGGGCATTTTTTGAGTGAACACCTGGCGGGGGTGACACTTCTTAACTAATTCAACACAATATTTAAAGATAGATGGCTAGAAATAACTGACTTGCAAAATTTCCTGGGTTGTCGCAAGCCTAGATAGATGACCACCACAAGCCCCACTGTGGCAATCGTTTAGGACTGACTTGGATTCCTCGTGATTTAAACAACAACGCAAGATATTTTATATTCCTCGATGATAAAAAGTGTCACCGATGATAGTATAATTCTTATCTTGGTATCTTACATGTCGCCGGTCATCTCGTGAGAGATGCTGAGGGAACTTCAAGGATTGAAGATAGAGAACAATGTCTCCATACCAAGGGTCGGACGATGAGACAAGGAAAATGTGTTTGTCCACAAACAAATCAACATGGATAACATCCTCATCTAATCATGGAAAGTCAGATATTAACTCTACGAAGACTAGTGATTTCTTGGATTTTGCAGAAGCGAAACCAAGATCAAATTCTTTTAAAATGGAAATCCATTTATTATATTTTCCCCCTATAATACGCCCGGTAAGGATGTATTAAAATGGATTGACATTAGAAACCACAATAGTCTTGAAAATAAATATATAATGATGCAAACACTGGACTGCGTGAATGACAGCCAAATCTATCTTTTCAACGTGATAATAATTAAGCTCAGGACTGACTAAGTTTCGACTAAGATAGTAGATGATGTGCTCATGGAGCTCATCATCCTCCTGAACTAACACCATACCAATCGTCTCCTCAGACGTGGCGATATAAAGCAAGTAATCCCTATCGTAGTCAGGAGACTTCATCAAATGCGTCGATACCAAGGCTTTCTTCAAAGCATCGAAGGACTCTTGGGCTCACTCATCCCAAATAAAAGGGGTGTCCTTCTTCAAAATACGCATGAAACCCTTATTGATATTGGCATAGTTTACTATAAAACGACGTAAAAACTTAGCTTTCCCCTGTAAACCTTGAAGTTTTCGAATAGTGCATGGGGGAGGCAATCAAAGTAAACCTTTAATAGATCTACCATGATCCCAATCTCAAAAACTAGAAATCCCAAAAGATGACAAGACCTAATGCAAAATATGCACTTATGAGGGTTCAACCAGATTCTATAGTAACGACATCTTTCAAAAAAAAGTCGAAGGTGCGTAGAGTGATCCTCTCTATTACGAGAGTGAGTAGAAAGATCGTCAAGGTAAGATTCGATTATATGCTTAATATCGTGGAATGTGAAGGTCATAGAAATTTGGAAGGTTTCTTTGGCATTTTTAAGGCGGAAAGGCATTTTCCAGTATGAGAAATTACCCCAAGGAAAAATAAATATCGTCCTGTGTTGATCTTCATGTTTAATTTGAATTTGGTTATACCCTGAAAATCCATCCATAAAAGAAAACACTTTTCTTCCTGCACATTCGTCGAGAATATGATCAATGAAAGGTGTCGAAAATTTGTCTTTAGGACAGGCTTTGTTCAGGTCACAAAAGTCCATGCACACACGGATGGTTCCTTGCTTCTTATTCACATGAATGGGATTGGATACCCATTCAGTCAAGGAAACCATGTAGATGAAGCCAACATTAAGTAGTTTCTTTACCTCTGCCTTAATAGCAGGGGCCTTCCGAAAATTGATAGCTCTAAGATGTTGTTGAACAGGTTTAGCATCCGTATAAGTTCTAATATCATGCTCGACAATACGAGGTTCGATTCCTGGAATCTCTTCATATGACCAAGCAAATACATCTTGGAATTCCTTGAAGAGTTTGGTGTAGATCAAGATTTCTTCTGGTGAACAATCTGCACCAATATGTATGTTTTCAATCTTTCCAGGGGTACGAGAGATATAGATCGTGACAGTAGGAGAGATACTCTCCATGTTCCCTTCGGCATAAATTATGTCTGTATCAAGTGGAACTACGGTGTGATCGAATATCTCAATCAAAGTAGATCGAAATTCATCTTGTTCGATCCTTTCAAGCTCTGGGAGAAAATAAGAGCGATGATGCATATCATCCCAAGGTTTGTCGGAACCATTCATGGATTCGATGATAGCTTCATTCGAGGGAAAATTATCATTGAGGCAGTCATGTGAATAAGACAACGAAGTGGCCCACATGGGCTTAAGAACGGAATCCTCCTTGTTCATTGGCGAGGTAATAGGATTGGGATCGACGGAAGAGTCAAGAACAACTTGATACGCAATCTACATTGTCGATAGTGGCATGGCCATTCCAGGATGTGACCGACCTTCACAAAACGAAGTCGAGGAAGGTAGGGTCCAAGGATCACTAAAATAAGAAGTGCGGAAAGGAATTGACCTCTCTGTCGAAACGAGCCTATTGGACATGGGATAAACATGGTGAATCGGTGCCATGAAGTCGAAAGTGCCCATAAGGGATGAATACATTCTGACACCAATATTCTCGTTTGAAAACTGGGAATTTTCGATCATGGGGATCGAAGGTCCAACAGATGCATTGGGATTAGCATACACAAAGGATAACTGGTCGATCATCACGATCTTCCCATCATGAGGAAAACAAAGGGTACGGAAGACGAACGATACGATGACAATAATAGCATAGGTCCAATTGCGTCCTAGTAACAAGTTATAATCAAGAAGCACATCAACTACCTCAACTTCCACCTCTACCGTATTCCCACCCAACTGAACTGGAAAGGCATGAAGAATATCGTGAGGGTGAAAGGAATCACCATCAAAAGCAGTCAACGTATTTTATGATTTAGAAGAGTCGAAGAACCGAGAGATTTCCAACAGATCAGGGACATCACACATGTAGAAGCGCCTTCATCAACAACTGTACATTTGATGGTATACTTTGAGTACCCCATGTGGATTTGGAATGCCACATGGTAAGGCAAGCAAGGCTTCACATCTGTGATGTCAAACTTGATAAATTTTGAGCCACTGGGTTCTAGATATCCTGACACAGATAGAAACACATTCCTCTGTGAAGGACACGTCTAGAGTACCTCCAGAGCCGACATCGCACAAGGGGTTTGACCCACATCCTCAACGATAGAGTAGTTATGGGTGGCAGTAGCATTTGGATTGTGGGTAGAGCGCTTGAGTACTTCTTTCAGAATACGAGGCGGTGGCTCTGATTTTTTGATCTGTAAAGTCGTCTTTGGAGGAGGAGGAGGAGATTCTAGACCAGGTATAGCCTGTGAAGAACTATAATCACCAAATTGTGTGGCTACATGAACTTTTGCATTGACCATATTGAAACACAAACAATCGTCTTCTTGCAACAATGGGTTTTGACTCCCACCAGCTGCATTTCCAGTATTTGAGGAGCTCAAGGCCATGTGTTGGTTATGTGGGAAAGCATTCGTCAGCACGACAAGCGGTAGAGATAATAGCCTCCCATCTTCCACAAGTTTGGGGCATAAATGAGTAAGGTGATCATTCGTACAAACCTTACAGGGAAATTTCACCTTACATCTTTCTTTCTTGCCCTCTCCAGCATTATTATTCGTCTTCTCATTATTTCCATTGTCCTTGGGTTTCTTATTATTTTTCCCACCCTTACAATTATTATTACAACCTTTCTTCTTATTCCCTCCTGGTTTTTGGTTACCATTTGGGTCGGTCGACAATTCCACGGAATGTACATCCACCGATTGAGTGGGATTGGAAGACACAGACGAAGCTGACCCTCCTGTAGACTGGTTTAGAGACAACTCTTTCAAATGGCTTGTCACTAAGTCTATGCATTTTACATTGGTAGAGCCTACAATTCCATCGGCATGAGGTCTGGGATTTTGTCTAGGGTCATAGGTTGACCACAGTGTGTCCAGAAGAATGTGGTATAACATTCCAGACTAAGTCTATATAAGATCTAACTGTTGGTCTTTGAAGATCGCTTCTTTCTCAGTGATAACCCCGGATGTAGCAGCATCCTTCGATATAGGAGGTTGCAAAGACTTAAGGAATCATTCTAAAACAAAGGTTGGGGGTATGGAGGTCTCAATCAACCTCTTTTGTCTAGTCCACTCCTGGATATGATCTGATACATGAGTGGTTGTGTCATGTCGTAAAGTTGACAGAAGTTCTAGGCCAGCATAGTAACGAACCGACAATTGGAAGTGTCTAAGAAAGAATAGTACCATATGACTAAAGGTCCTATATGCCCCCCTAGATAGCTCGATATACCATTTTGAGCAACCCCAATGAGGGTGCGTTGAAATAATCTTAACCGAATGGAATCGTCATTAAGGGAATTCTAGGAGCACCATAGGTGAAAGGTAGTAACATGATCACCAAGATCCTCGCCATTCTTACCTTAGAATTTCATAATTTCCGAAGGAAGCTTGGTGGGGATGGGGGGCCATGTAGTATCATGAGCCACATGGTCGTTCATCAACTTAGACAAGTATGAAATATTAAGCATAGCCAGAAAAGGGAGATGGGGTTGCGACATCTGGCCCCAAGCTCCCTGGAAATATTGTGCTTGAGGAACTACAGCCCATCTAGGGTTCTGGTAAGCACCATGGCCCTGTTCAGGATTGTAAGACCGTCTTACAGGATGATTCATAAAAGGTCGGTTAGGCATCATTCCAGTAGGAATGTTCTAATGGGGGTTATAAAAATTTCCCCCAGCCGTATTGGATCCGGGTTGGGGGTTTCCCAAGGCATGAAACTGACCTCCTCCGTGTGTGAATCAAGAGGATAGAGGTGGATTCATCATGCCAAACGTGTTGGTCAGAATCAACACTGAGGAGGTAAGGGTATAGGAAAGAACTTGAGCAGAAGATTGTCCTCCAGGTTGGTTGCTCCACCCTGAAGAAAGAGGATTAGACCCGGGGTTAAAAGAAGAAATACCTCCCACATTAGGAGTCGTTTGAGGGATCTAAGAACCACCAATTGAGAATGGAGTATAAGGAGGTGTAGTGCCCCCAAGTCCAATGCTAGAATTAGGGCCAGCAGCTGGGATGGCATTTGAAAACTCTCAAGTAAAATTCGGCATACCATAGGAAAAAGGACTAGAGGCCATAGGGATGGAATGAACATTATAGCCTAGTGAGTGACCAAGAGACCCAAATGGGTTCGAGGCAAGATATTGAGCATTCACTGTAGGATGAGCCATAGTAATGGTAGGTGCCTCTAACACTACAACCATTGTGGTTGTAAGAGTCGAAGGGGTGCCATTAACTATAGTAGGTATGGTAGTCGAAGGGCTCCCAGTGTTCTGAAGACTAGGTTTAGTATAATCATGAGTCTGAATAGTGGAGGTGTGTGTACCACATCTAATAACTCTATGCCTTTTAGAAGGAAAAGACTCGAAATTCGGTGGTAACTATAACAAGCGACGGGACCGGTGGGGACGTTGGTTCGACTCCACCATGACTTAAGACTCAAGATACAAAAAATAAATCCTAAGGCCAACTAGTAATCAAAGAGCACACCAAAAATCAAATGGCCAATATGCACACAAACAGGGTAAAGTGGCTAAAAGTGGCCTCCCTCCCTAAAGAAGGTATGTCTTGCCCAAGAGGGGCCTAAGAATCCCTATTAAATATCTGAGGTAACATAATCAGTTATAAGGGCCCTCGTGGGATTAACAACCAGACAATCAGATCCCCCTAGAGAGGTAATCTGCCTTAAAGGTTGTGTGTTGTCCAACCGTTATCTGACCCAGGGTACCTGCAGAATAACCCTTGCAAGTAACCTATGTGGCACCTAAGTCAAGCAACTAAACAACCAATGTATAACTAATTCACATGCGAGTAGTTGTAAGTTAGGTCCACTGTATGGGCAGTGTAACAAAGCCTGAAACCTTGAAAGCACTTCCTCTCACAGAGGTAAGGGCACTAAGAAAGCAGATTCAATCCCCATTATGGTCGCCAATTCTGTTACGAGGAAAATATCTCCACGGCTAGGGTAAACCACAACAGATGGAAATGACTGCAGAGATCAACTCTATTCTCAAGTATTCTATATAAATGAATATGCTAGCAAGGCAAGATAAAAGGCCTACCTCATCTAGATGTTCGATGAAGTCCACCGTTGAGCACTTGACCCAAATAAATATACCTACAACTAGTCCTCAACAACCAAGAAAAGAAAGCATATGGTGATAATATATGATGTTAGCACATTCAATAACATAATCCATTAATAAACATGACAAATACACCCATGGAATAATAATTCAAATATTTTCAAGATATCAATTGGATGGGAAAAGAGTATTTCTATTAATATATGATCAACAGAAGTGAAAATGATGCATACTTCTGTGTCGGCACGGTTCAAAACCGAGAAACTAAGTTCCTTCCAGTTGGGCCTCCACCACTTCAATCCTCCACCAAAGGCAAGCTCATAGAAGAGAGACAATGAAGTTCTCAATCAATAAGGGAAGAGATTGGGGGCTAAACACTGTGTTCAGACTTAAGGGACAAAGGGATGCAGACTCAATATGAAGTAAATAATTTCTCGAGAGTAACTTTGCTCTCAAAGTTGAATTCTTTCTCCTCTTTTCCATAGCTCGAAATTGTCCCATTTATAGCTTTCAAATGGAACTGAAGGGTCGAGTCAGAACGTTTCTAGTATATGGAAGGCCAAGGATCATAGATCTCCTGTTGTGACATAGAAACCCGACACCATTTTTCATTTTTGGGCACAAATCTCGATGTACGTGAGTTGTAGTGGTGTATCCTGCATGTACGCATGTTGTATAGTAGGCAAGGTGCGTACATGTGGAAAAAATGTATTTTTTAGCTCTGGATTTTGCAAAAAGGGATGAAAAGTCTGCATAGGGAAATGGAAAAAGGCCTTCTGTGCAAAATTGCATAGGGTGAGGCAAATCTTGTTATAACATTCACCTTTTAGCAACTAAATTTCAGCCTCTAGCTTCTTACATACTTGTTCTTTATCATTGAGTTGTTTTAAAATGACTTCTTCAAATATTTTAGCTTCCAGGAGCTGGGACTTCAAATCACTGATGATCTGCTCTGACTTTTTTATGGTTCTTGATGCATCTATTTCTCTTGATTGATGTGATTCTTCAAATTCTTGAAGTTGTTCCATAAGTACTTTGTTCTTATTTTTATACTTTCTTAGTTCCTCTAGAGCACTAATCAGTTTTGCTTCTAGATCTACTTCACCTTCACTTTCAGAGTTTTTTTCATTATCTATATTATTATTTTGAGTGTTCATTCCCATAACTAGAAGCTTTGAATCTTCATCTTCACTCATATATGAAGAGCTAATGTCTTCTTTAGAGTAGAAGTTTTTCTTTTTCATATAAAATTTCTTATTGCATTGGTCTTTATGGTTGTGGGATTCTTCATCATCATTATCTTCCTGCTTGGGATAGGGACATTTTTTAGCAAAGTGTCTGATCCTTCCACAATTGAAACATTTGAAGGGTAAATTTCCTTTATATTTTCCAAATCCTTTCTAGAGTTTCTTTATATAGTTGGCCTCTTCTATATCTGATATGTCTAACTGGTCTTCTTTAGACATATGTTCCTATTTCTTCTTTGCTTTAGATGTCTTAAATGTTGTTTATTTTGATGGTTTTTCATTCCATGTTCTCATCTCATATGTTTTAAAAATTCCATGAAGCTGATCTATTGTGAGTTTGTCCATTTCTGGCCTATCTTCAATTGTGGAAATCTTGGCATCATATCTCATAGTTATTTACCTTAATATATTTTGTACACTAGGTTTATCGGTAAGTTATTCTCCTGCTGCTCTGATTGAATTAACTACCTCATCTACCCTATGAAAGTATTCAACATTGTTCTCTTCTTCTTTCATTTTCAAATTTTCAAACTGAATTCTATAGGTTTGTAGTTTGGATTCTTTGAATTTGCTATCTCCTTCATATACAACCTCCAATTTGTCCCAGATTTCCTTAGCTGACTTACAATGCATAACCTTCACACATATAGAATTTTCCAATCCTCCTAGAATGACATTAACTACTCTTGAGTTTTCATTACAGATTTTATTTCCCGCAATATCTATGGGTGAATTGGCTGGTGCAATGTAACCATCTACAACAGATTTCCAGACATCAAAACCAAGAGCCAACATACAACTTTTCATTCTTATTTTCCAAAGGGCATAACCACCTCCATTAAACAATGGGGGTTTGTTGGAAGACATTCCTTCTTGTTGATCCATTTCTTTCAGGATCTACCTTCCAGTAATTAGACTGCGTTGAAGGCACTCGCTCTGATACCAATTATTGGAAATACTGAGAGGGGGGTGAATCAATATTACCCTTTTTTCAACAATTACCAATAACTTTGATATTTTATTAATTACCACAATAGATCAACAATGGACTTGTATTTAAAATCAATTATATAAATATAATTAACATGAATTACAAGTTTTTATAAATAATAGTGAAGGAAACCAATCCCTTTCAAAGAACCAAATATAGGAGACACAAGATTTCCCTTCTTCAGGGTACCAACCCTAGGAACAACCAACTCCCTTGTTTTTAGGGTACCAACCCTAGGAAGCACCAACTCCCTTGTCTTTAGGGAACAAACCTAGGAAGCACCAACTCCCTTATATTTAGGGCACCAACCCTAGGAAGCACCAACTCCCTTAATTTACACTTTACTTAGTAAATGATATGAATCCTTCCATGCTCCTCCCTTCCACCCTCACTGCATAAGAATCATCAGTTCTTCTTCTTGGACTCTGCTCCCGTTTTGATCTTCTGATATGGACTACAGACACACCTTCTTCTTCACCATTCTTTCTTTCTTATATAGTTTTCCAACTAGTATGAGCTATGTAGCATTGTGTCCCTTTGTTTGAACCATTGCACCTCTTCATTTAAATTAACAATAATAACTTTTGTTTTTCCTCCGTTATTATTCATACATTATCATGAAATATTTTCAATTTAGTGAGAGGGATTTTCATAAATCGATCACAAATATGGATCAATTTATTTTAACTCGATCACATGCCTCTTTATTTCATTCTCAATTTAAATTGATCAGATCTAATATTTTTTATTAGCTCTTTAATGAATTGCAAGTATTGGATTACTTAATATAAATCAGGACAAAGTCCAGATCCTATCTGGTTCAACGTTCCTTCTTGACCAAAATAAAATTCTTACTTTGTACATTAAATTTCACATAGAAACACTTCGGGATCTCTATTCCATATGACCATAGGTTGTGGCTAGGCGTTAAGCCAAACATATTCTTAATCACTTATCAAAATCAACGATCGCGTTTTATTTTGGACGTTGATATGGACATCTTTCATTTACTTCAGAACTTTGGATTTTCGAGACTACGAGATATTTGAACTCTGAAGTAATTCAATCCATCCAGAGGACATTTCGTCGAAGTGCGTATACTGTATTCACTAGTAGAACATATGGTAAATATTTAATATTTTGTTATATGGACGATATTGGCTTGTCTAGAGGTTTCAAACAAATCGATAATCGGGACTTAATCTGCAATTGAGTGGATGGTTCTCTTTCTCTTCGAGACTTCGACGTTTAGGGACTCCGGCCTTTGCAGTCTTTCAACTCATCTGGAGAAAATTCCATCAGAGTGTGTATCAACACTTCCCTACTTAATAACCTTCACCTGTCCAGGAGCTAGGACTGTGGGCTTAGGCATAGAGGAGCTCCCGCTCTTCGGGTATTTGACTACTCGTGACTATGATACTTCGGGCTACTCAAACTACGAATTAGTTCAATCCCTCTCAAGGTTTACCTACCGAATAAGTCAGAACATGATGATGAACGCTTGTTGTCGGTCAACATCTCATGCTTACTCTATCCTTCCACTACGCTTGATCTAACGGTCATGAGAGAACTTGGAGGATCTTGGATCTTAGATCAACGACCAACATTAGTTCGCGACTTCTCCCTTCGGTGCTTCAAGTATTTTTCTAGTAGGAGAAGTTGAACATCCCTGAAGGTTGTAATCCTATAGTGATGTGGCTTGCTGACATCACTCAAGATGATGTGGACCCTAATTCTATGTGCCACATGTCACCCTGATTTGTGACTTTCACATACCTTATGTGTCATATGTATTTTGACACTTGTAATCATCTGATTGAGCCACATGTCATCTATTTATGAAATGGTCCTACTGACGTGGGCCTACTGATGTGTCACATGTCCTCCTCCCAGATCTAACGGTCGTAGGTTCATTTGAAGTTTTCTTATTGATCTGATGGTTGTTGTTGCTTTGGGAATATGACACTTTTGAGAATCCAATCTAATCCTCCCAAATTGGTGAAGTGTCGAATAAACCTATCACCGTAGATCTTTCATGTCTTGATCCTATGGCCTTTGTTTATTTCAGAACTCTGAGATTCGTGAGTTATTGGTTCATCTGAGTTGTTTATCCTCGGAGTAGGTCAAGGCCGAAGTTGACCATGCTCTGACAGTTTTTTCTCCAAATCAACGGTTGACGAGATTTCCTAATTCGACGGTCGATGGGAGTTAGTGACTCTGAGGCTTTGGCCTTTGGGTAAAATTACATGTTCTAGTCTCCATTTTTCTGGAGTGGTCAGCGTTGGAGTTGACCGGATTTCACGACTTCAGGGCTTCGACCTTCGGGTAGATTTAACTATTCTAGTCTCCTTTTTTCTGAAGTGGTCAATGCTAGAGTTGACCATCATTGGACCCACCTATCCTCATCCAATGACTACCATGCATTTCCCAGATCAGATGTCCCTTATTCACTTTGGGACTTTGGGGGTTTAAAGACTTTGTGTCTTATGGGGTCTTCTTATTCTGTCCTTCCACTTGGTTCTATCTGACGATCATGATAGATCCTGAGCTAATCTAACGGTTGAGATATCACTTTAATTTCCTCCACAAAATTGATGGCTCTACATTCCAGATTGAATCTTGATCCAAAGGCTAGGAAACCATCTGAAGCTCCTGCTTCAGATCCGTCAGTTGAGATCTAATTCTTCCCAACCTCTGACTTCCCCTCAATCTGACGGTCTTGAATTGTCCCGAAAACTACATCAGTGGACATGATTCCTATTTGATTCAATGGTTTTGATTAATCCCAAAATTCAAAAGGGAACAATCACGATTACTCCATAATCCTTTGCATAGATTTCCTTAATTGCAAAACTTTTTTCCGCCTCACTCAATTGTGCCTTCTCTCCTAAGATTTTTCTGCATTGATCCACCTTAGAGATGATCTTGTAATATGAGGGACTCCTCTATTCCTCTCTCTATGTATTCTACACAACCTACTACATTATCTCTCCTAAGCTTTAGTATCTCACAAACACATTTGATCTTCTTGATAATGATAATACCATAATACCATGTCTGACATTGATCATTTTGGCCCTCTTTGACATCAGTGCCAACACTGTAACACCATGTCCAACAAATTTTTCCACCCCATTATGATTGGATGAGTCTATAACCCCGCATCATGGTTTAGATTCAAATATGGAGGAATTTCCATATGTTCATACTTCTCTAGGTATATCTCTACAACACCTTCCTCCTCTCTAATTCTCTCCTCTCCCAAGTAGATATCTTGTTGTTTATTTATGGTCGTTAGATGGGGTTATTGATGGACATATGGGAGGTATGGGACCTTCTATAGGGATTCCACCTATATCTACTCTACATTATTATCACCCTCCCATACCCAAAACTTAGTCAGATCCCATTTCAAAAGATGGGGATATGGGCTCTCTGGAGGAACCAATCACCAACCTTGATAGTCCCACTTCCTTGGCTTCCAAAAGAATGGAGGTAAAATTCAATTTCAAACCAAGGAAAGGGGGTTCTTGGGATTTTGATGTTGGTTATATGAGGGGAAGAGGTTTGAACATAGGGGGGAAAAAACTGGGGGTTAGAGGATGCAACTATCATATTCATCGGGAAAAGGAAAAATATGCATGTGATGTGGTAGCAGGTTGACAAGAGTCACTTGATATGGTTCTTAGAGTAACACTTACCCTTGAGAAGGTGACCCTGTGATATATTTGAATCTCAATTTCAGAGGGTCGACTAGACCCTCAAAGAAGCTAGAAGAAACAGACAAGTTGTATATTATATTATTGTAGGAGATCATGTGTGAAGGGTCTAAAGTAATGAAGGATTTAGAAGGGATAATTTGGGGATGGGAATTACAATTTATGGATGATCGGGGTAGATCACGTGGATTGATTTAAGGATCGATAATTTGGTATATGGTGTTCTCTAATTCGTGGGATTTTCACTCAAGTTTGGGTCTGGATTTTTTGTCCTGGGAGTTGGTTAAAGAGTTTTTGGTGTTGAATTTGTTCAAGCCATACAATTATAGGGTTTTTAATTGGGATAAGTTATTTTCCAATGATTTTATGAAACAAAATAAAATTATATTGGGTGGGGACCTGAACTTCTCTCTGGGAAGATCAGAGTTTTGGGGCCCATCTGCATAGGTTGACAACCTTTTATATTTTTTCCCAAGGAAATTAGAGGAGGGGGGATTTATTGATATTGAACCATGCAAGTTTAATCTGACATGGAAAAATAAGCGAGTGGGTGAAGTCATAGTTGCAAAGAAGATGGAACGCTTTTTAGTTTATGAATAATTGATGAATTTACCAATTCAAACTAGACAATGCATAATTATTTGTGGAGAATCAGATCACATGCTGGTGTTATTTGAAATGGCAGTTGTTGGTGAGAAGCCGCCTAACCCGTTTAAGTTCAAACCTAGATAGATTTTTGAGGATGATTTTGTACAGTTGATAAGGGACACTTGGGTTCATTTTGATGAAAATGCAAGATAATCAACTTCTTTTCAGTTTGCAACAAAACTCAAGTGAGAAAAATAAGGGGAAATAGTTTGGGCACATGCAAGGAAGGTCAACGAAAACCATGACCTCAACCAAATAGAGTCAAACCTCAAATTTGAATGGTATGCTTATGAGGGATTTGGTTTTATCTCTGAGAGTACAAAGGCATAGTAGATATGGAACAATAGAAGAGAAAGATACTAGATGATAGAGAGATTAGAGGCGAAAGAGTAGGGCTCTTTGACTAGATAAAGGTGACAAAAATACCAAGTTTTTCGATCAATATGCAAAATTTTGCAAGAACAATAATACCATATAGAAAATAAAAACCTATGTTCGAGAAGAATTTAATTCATTCAAAGACATAGAAAGGGTTGGACTATCAAATTTTGATACCCTATTCAAGGCTGAAGAAAGAGTTATAATTGCAGAAGTGGTCATGATCTCAAAATTCTACCCAATTTTTGTTAATGAAGCCGATAATCGAGCATTAATTTGTAACGCCCCCCATCTTAACTAAGGAACATTACTATGCAAAAAACAAATAAAATTTAAAAATTTATGCTAACTAATCTTGTAACTAACTAGCTACATGAAAACTCACAAATTTAGCCATTGTTGATGCCATTAATTAAATGCATCTACAACATTCTAAATAAACATGAATGCAACTAATAAATTCATCGCATTGGCATATAATTCATTCCCATATCTAGAGTTAATACATAATAGTTAAAACTCATAATTCAACAAAGGAAACATATAAACTGTTTATCTTCTTAAAATAGTTGTGTAACCAACTGCTTGGGATGGATGTTCCACCCAATCATAGACTTATTGTTACAAATATCAACAACAAGTTACTCTTGAGTTGGGGATAGAAATCCACAAAATAGGGTGGTCTCTCACTATCCACTCACAACTCAAAAAATATCATAATCCATTGGCATTCTCCTACAACTATCTTGATTTTTCCACTAGCTCTCTTCCTCTCAACCTTCACAACCCAAGGAATGTACCCCCTTCACTTCTCTTAATCCACTGAGCTATATGATTCTTTTTTCAGGGCCCCCAACATAGGTTACAAGTAATATCATTATTGGGAAAATCAAGGGAGCTCACTCCTAGGAAAACTAACAGGAAACCAAAACAATAACTTCTTGTTACAGTGAAAATATCACAAAAAATTACTCTGCGGACATGGAAATCTGGTTCTTCTACAATCCTGACAACTTGCATCTTCATACTTGAGCTCCCAAAATGCTCCATAATTCACCCTCCATTGTTTCTCCAACTCTGGTGCTCTTCTTCCCCATTGTCTACTTGTTGTTCATGCAAAAACATGATTGTCTAAAACTACCCCTTTTGGATATACAAATTTCCTCCCTTTTTCTTGCTTGATTGACTTACACTCTTCCCTAAGATGATTGTACTTCACCCCCATGCTCCCAATAACTATGGGATGTGACTCCTCACACCCATCCACTTACATGCATTCAATGATTGGCTTTGGGAATGCTCAAAAACAAAATAGAAGGTTCACTCAAAACATTAAAATTAGGAAAAAATATTTGGGAATTAAACTCAAGGGTAAAACCCCTCCTCTCTTGTGGATTAATTAGCCCCTATCTCTATCCATGTTCCCTACCAGCTGACAACACATTTTATTGATTAAAATTTAGAAATACAATTCACATATACATCACTTGGTCACATCCATACATTATATCTACATCTAACATTAATTAAACTATGTATTATATTGAGGATGTTACATTCCCCCTACCCTAAAATTGTGCACCGTACTTGTTGCATAACACTGTGCCAAAATACATATACAAGTTTACATCAGAATACTTAGAAAATAAAAAGTATGCAATTTCACAACTCCAGTAGCAGTTCCCACCATAATCTCATATTCCTCTCAACCTACTGACCGAATGGATATACCCACTTCACTACTCTCAATCCATTAGGATGTACCGTTATTTTATTAGGGAATCCATCACAGTTTGCGAGGACTTTGAGATGTGGTTCCATAACTTTTGTTGCTCCAAAATGGAGTCTTGCATTATTATATTCCATTTTCTTCAAAATTGTAAAAACATGGTGGGTATTCATCCAACATGGTTTCTGTGTGCTCCCATGCATCATCTTCAAGATCGTAGCAGGTTCATCAGACCTTTACTAGGCCGATTCCTTTACTCGTGAGAACTTTGACCTTTCAGCCTAAGATGTGTATTGGTTCCACCTGGAAATATACTTCGTGTTCCACCTGGATCACAATCCAATCAATTATGTGGTTAGGGTCAAAAACATATTTCATTAATAATGAAACATGAAATACATTATGCACTCTCATGGATGCAGAAAACGCTAACATGTATGCAACTAGCCCTATATTATCTATGATTTCTAAAGGCCCCCAATATCTTGCTTCTAAATTTGGGAAACTTCCTAATCTTATTGAACTTCTCTTTGCTTTCACTTTTAAAAATACATATTCGACCACTTTAAAATCTATGAAAACTCTATTCTTTTTTGCATAACTTTTCAGCCTATCCTGGGAAACCATTAAATTATGCTTGATCTTTGTCATTTTCTCTTCCATTTCCTTCAACAAATATGGCCCAATAATATCTATGTCTACTAGATTATCCCAACTCACTGGTGTGTTACACTTCCTACCATACAATGCTTCAAATGAAATCATTTTTAATGAGGCTTGATGCTAGTTGTTGAAAGCAAATTCAACTAAGTGGATGTAATATTCCCACTTTGATGGATGGTCCATCACATACATTCTGAGCATGTCTTCAATTATTCTATTGGTCCTCTCTATTTTATCATCTGACTCTGGGTGATATGTTGTACTGATATTTAAAGTTGCCCCAAATCATTTAAACAAACCTTTCCATAAATTGGATGTGAATTTGGGATATCTGTCTGAAATAATTTCCTTGGGAACTCCATGAATCCTGACAACTTATTCATGTAGATATTTGTAATGTTTTGTCCTTGTGTGTAGTCTTTACTGAAATAAAATGTGTATCCTTAGTCAATTTTTCCACCACCACCATGATGGAATCATGTTGCTTCACTATTCTGGGAAACTTTGTAATGAAATCAAATGTAAACACTTCTCGCTTCCATTATGGAATGAAAAATGGTTGTATAAGTCCAATTGGATGTCTATTCTTAGCCTTTACCATTTTTCACTCTAGATGACTAGCTATATAAGTAACCACTTCTTTCTTCATTCTCGAACAAAAGTATTGGCTTCTTATAGCTACAATTGATTTTTGATATCCTGGGTGCCCAACATATGGAAGATTGTGCATTTATTACATCAGTGTATTTTTCAGCTAATTGGAAATTGACACATATAACTCACCTCTGTACATGAGGATTCCATACTCATGCAACTCATAATAATTAAATTTCTCCTGCAAATTTCCTTGATGTAATGTTTCTTTTATTTTTAAATAGTGTTGATCTGAGTTTGCTAGTTCAACGATTTTATCTTTCAAATTAGTCATGTACATGTTGATGGCTACAATATGCATCTCATGGGATCTTCTACTAAGTGCATCATGTTGATGTTTTTTTTTTCACAATAATTGGTGGATTTATATTAATATGAAAAAAAGCATGGCTTAGACCACAAGATACAAAAAGAGAATTCAAAATTACATAATTCCATCTCTGACAGAGCTTCTATCACCCTGTTGTTTATCTTCCATCTACCCCTTGTCCATTTCTTACTACTACTTATATTTTTAGCTACATAGATTCGACAAAAAATAACAATTACATACTTATAGACAAAACATACACTAGATATTATTGGATTTTTCTAGATCAAGAGAATTCTCTGGTTGTTCTTGTTCCTCATCGAATTCCACTGAAGTGTTCAGGTCTGGTAAAATTCCCACTTCAACTACCTCTCCTCATTCTTATCCTACAACTGAATTTGAATTACCAGGTTCCTCATTCCTCTGTGCTATCTGTATTTGAAGAGAAACTAGATGACGACACAAGAAGTCTACTTCATCCTGGAGTTGACCGATGAGAACACGATGTTTAATGAGAGTATCAAGAGAAAATTTTGTTGTAGAACTAAGGGATTACTCTGAGATTCAATCTTTTCCTTTCCTCATTGCTAGCCTCCATTTCCTCGTTCACATTTTCTATCCAATCTCTGCTGGCCATACTAGCTTCTTTGTCCAGGATAATTCACAGGGGACGAAATTGAATGTTGAGAATTTGATGCTTCAGTACCTTAATCAACCGCACATAAGTTTCTGTAGAGCACCTTCTAGAGACTGACTTTACTTCTCCATAGGCACTCACAAAATTAGATCCCCCAATTGCAGAGCCCAATATTATTGAAAACTCCCTGGAATTGTCAATTGGCCCAGACTGACCAAGCGACGAGCTACCCAGATGCTTCCAAGAAAGTCTATAAATCCAATTTTTTACAATGACATGGAAAACCTTATTCCCAATTACACTTATATTTCCTTCAATGCAATGTACCTGATTATCCATACCCAAGATATCCTTCACAAGTTGGCCATGCATCTCCCAGATATTGTTGATGATACCCTCCTTAATTAGACTATAGATATGTACTTTTTTGTCCTTGCCACCTTCCATTATAATCATCATACTTCTCCCCTGCTCCAGAGCTGTAATAACAATTTCATTCACAAGCTCACCCCGTGTGGACTTCCTCCTGGTAATGATCCATCCATGAACTAATTGATATCATCCATTATTTCGAGTGATGGTTCCCAAGCGCCTGAGTGAAATGATTGACATGAGTACTGAAACTGTCCCTTCCACTCATTTGAGAGAGCTTACCACGTTCCTTAACCTTTTATAACATGTGTACACAATCATTTTTATGGAGGGAGAACCACAAGAACCTCTCCATTCACCCCCATATGACCAATATCTAACCCAATGGACTTGTTTGCTAAGGAATCCACAATAGTGTTATGATGATGGAGGATGCGAAAAAAGTGTGCCTGAAGACCATGTAGAGTTTTTTTAATGTGATCCACTAGATTTTTTAGACTTGTATATTTTAGAGAGGAGGCCTTGATAAAATACCAAATTGTATTTTTAGAATCACCGACTATATTGAAAGAAATGTTTTTTCTCTTCTTTTCCAATTGTATGCCAATATACGTAGCATATGTTTATGCTTTGTTATTGGTAGTGACTCCTAGATTCCAAGAATACTCCATTAGTTGATTTCCTCTAGGGTCGAAGAGCACCCCTCCCACACCTACCTCCCTGGGGTTTCCTTTAGACACTCCATTGAAACATAAGGTGTGATTGGATTGAGAAGAGAGACAAGCTTGGAAATATAAAGAGGTAGAATGAAGCTACCAATCTGATCTAAGAAAACTTAAAACAGATACCAATGATTTAGCATTGAGAAAAGAGTTCAATGTCTATAAGTGGCAGTCACAATTCATACCCATTCACAATATTTATTCCAACATGTATACAAAACAAAAATATAAGTGTTATTTATCACCATGCGTCAATTTAAAGAGGGATGAATTAGTGATGGCATTTTCATTCAATTACCATAACATAACACTTAGTCACAATAATTCGTCAACCATAAAGATTTTGAATGCACCATAGAGACATAGATTTTACCTTGGAAACCCAATTGGGAAGAAAACCAGGTTCTAGAGGATTTTCATTAAGTAGGAAATTGATTACAAAAGGGTGAGACCTACATAGATTAAGTGTGTTGTTACTAATTGGTAGGAAATTTTCAAATGGCCATGGCTCAACAAAAATCTTCTCTCATCATGGGACAAACTCAATGTCTTCTTCTCCTCCGATCATCAAGCGAACTTCTTCCCTAGCTCTCATTTCTATTACTGCCCTTCTTCATTTCCTCTTCATTTCTCTTCTCTGCTCCATTCAATTCTCTTCTTCATCACAAACTTCATTTTTAATGGGATGCCTTGGAAGGCCAATTATCACAATGGTTTATTTCCACTTCCAATTAAATTTTCGACATTTTCTCAACTTGCCAAAAAACAAAATAAAAAACAAATTTACAAAGAGGTTTGGCAAGGATCCAATTTAGATCACACTTGCCCATTTGCAGGATTTTGGTCCCCAAAGCTTTGAATCCATTTGATCGTCTTCTTTTCGACCTTCAAGCATCCTCCGAAAATTCTCCAAGAAAGGGTGACTCTATTGCAATATGTAATATAAGAGTTGGATAGAGGTTTCTGATCCGGATTATTTTCGGCACGAAATGAGAGCAGAGATATAATAAAGAAATGCACAGATATATTGCATATATTCAATAATATAACAAAAATGTATCAGAGATGCAACCATAAACATAGATATACAGTAATACACGATTTCTATTAATCAGAGAAATGTACAGAGACTGTAAAAATACAGAGTGAAAGACTCGCTAGAATGGTGGCAGCTTATCTCTGAGAAGAGATGTGATGGCTACTCGCATTCGCAAGAAGATTATTACAATGAGGCTCTAAAGGCCCTTTTACAATAAACGGAAATGCAAAAAGTCCTAGACATCCAAAAAACCTAACCCTAGGAGATGAAGCGCCAAAAGTCATGTGGGCCCCGTTTGGGTAAGTGAGTACATCAACTTCCCGAGGTCGTAACTTTTGCATACGATCTCTGTTTTAGGCGTGTGATAGCTCGTTGGAAAGGTATTATCGAGGAGATTCATTTTGGGGTATCAATAATGCCTTTGTATATCATTGAGAACCTATATCTTGAAAAACCTTCATTTAGACCCTCAAAATGGCCCCGGAAGTTAAATCCTGCTAAAAATAGTAAATTGCCAAAATGGACAAAAAACTATTTTGAGCCATTTGGAAAAGGTGGGTGGCCACCGATATCCACCTGGATCAATCCTCCCTCCTTAGGAAGCAATGGTCTCCATTGCGTTGAGTTCCCGGGGGAGAGGGAAAATCATTTGTTGAATCTGCATCTTGGTGAGCTGC
>ML793524.1:258002-270350 GCA_009831015.1 Picea engelmannii
AGTGCGAAGGTGATCTTTTCCTTGTCTGAAAAATTATGAACAGAGAAATAACCTTCTAGCAAATTTAACCATTTATCTAGGGCATCTGCATCTATTTGACCTTCAAATATGGGAATATCAAAATTAACCTGTACCTTGAAGGGCGAGGTGCCTCCAAAGTGGCTACTTGATGAAGATGCGCCTGATGCTATCGGTAGGCGTTGAAGGATGTGGGGAAAATTCTCCATCATTTCGTCCCTCTGTCGTGTGAGAGCTTGCTCAAGTAACAGACTGATAGGATTGTCTGCTCCATCATTTTTCTTTTCTTCCACCATTGAGGGTTTCTTGGGTGTGCGAGAGCGATTGTCCTCGAGAGAGACGAGCTCGAGACCCAACTTGCTATACTCGGACCTCGTCTGGGACATGCACTGAAAAATGATCAAGAGCAGCCTGCTCTGATACCACTGATCTGGATTATTTTCGGCACGAAATGAGAGCGGAGATATAATAAAGAAATGCACAGAGATATTGCAAATATTCAATAATATAACAGAAATGTATCAGAGATGCAACCATAAACATAGATATACAGTAATACACGATTTATATTAATCAGAGAAATGTACAGAGACTATAAAAATACAGAGTGAAAGACTCGCTAGAATGGTGGCAGCTTATCTCTGAGAATAGATGTGACGGCTACTCGCATTCGCAAGAAGATGATTACAATGAGGCTCTGAAGGCCCTTTTACAATAAACGGGAATGTCAAAATTCCTAGACATCCAAAAAACCTAACCCTAGGAGATGAAGCGCCAAAAGTCATGTGGGCCCCGTTTGGGTAAGTGAGTACATCAACTTCCTGGGGTCATAACTTTTGCATACGATCTTCGTTTTAGGCGTGTGATAGCTTGTTGGAAAGGTATTATCGAGGAGATTCATTTTGGAGGATCAATAATTCCTTTAGCTATCATTGAGAACCTCAATCTTGAAAAACCTTCATTTGGACCCTCAAAATGACCCCGAAAGTTAAAACCTGCTAAAAATAGTAAATTGCCAAAATGGCCAGAAAACTGTTTTGAGCCATTTGGAAAAGGTAGGTGGCCACCGATATCCACCTGGATCATTTTCCTTTGGCATACGCCTATTTTTCATCCCATGGATAGAGATGACATTCATTGTTGCAATAAGTTCTCGGACAACCACTGCTCCTTGAGATGCAAGTGCAAAAAAATTCTCTTTCCAAGATTTCTTCTTGGTTGTTTGGTTCTTGGGATGGAGTTCCATGTGAAGCCTCTAACATTTGGCCACCCAATGTCCAGTCAATCTACAATACTAGCAATAGTTCTTGCATGGGCTATTTGGTTTTCTAGAGTGCCAGCAATTGCTTTCCTTATGAACTCTTTTCTTGCAACATAAACAAACCAAAGATACTCTTCCATACCTTTTTGATTTGTGATGATGCTTTTCGACTTGGTTGCTTGGTCCCCCAAGAGTTGGAGTAGATATGGATGGTAGATTCATCTAGTTAATGCCCTCTTCTAATCATCAACAAGAAGATTGGAGTGGCTCGTTGTACACTCATTTTTCTAGCTTCCTTTTCCTCCATGGGAATGGCTTCTTTTCCAGTTCCTCTTTCCTTGAAAAAGGTGGTTTTATATGAACTTGTGTTAGATTCTTGTCCACTAAATCCTAGGCCTTCATTCTTAGGCTTCAGTTGAGCTATAATATGGATCATAATCCCTTGGCCATCATATCCCATTTGCCTCATGAGTTTCGAACCAATGGATTTAGTGTTTTTTTCAAAATCACCAAATTTCCCTTGAGGAAGGATCTTGAAAGGTGAATTTACCATGAAACTTATTCATGGTGTTGGCTTCTGTAGTGGAAACATAAGGGGCTTTCTTGGTCTCTTAGAAATTTTCTTTAAGCTTCTTCAAGATCTCTTCCTTTGCTACCATATCACGGTATAGATGAACAATCACTTCGATGAGCCTCTCCTCTTGCCAATTATCCAACTGAGTGAATTTCTCCTCCAATTGCAAGAGTTGCAGTCAGTTCCTATCTAATTCTGCCCTCATGGTGGTGAAGGAGTCCTAGAATTTAACAAGTTATTTTCCTAGTTCATCTTCTTTCTATCTCCAATACTAACTTTCCTCTTGTATCTATTGGTTGAAGTCTCTCAACTCTTCTAACTTCTCCCCCATAAAGGATTTTCCCATGGAAGCTACATCAAGGTCTCTAACGAACCTTCTCTGATATCTTATCATCCATAAAATATATGCCTATGGCTTGTCCGTTTTGTCAACACAAATATTCTACGAAAATAAAATTTTGCTCTCTTTTTTTAGTGCAACTCTGAGTGCAAAAATTCTTAGTTGATCATGATCAACGTACAAACAATAATATGTCCCCAAATTGGCTCACTGCTTGGTTCACTTTGTTTGTTTTTCAATAGAAAATGTTAAGCATGAAGTTCATTCCATTTTAGCATTTAACTTAACCATAACCAATAATGTTGCAGCAACCAAGATCACAAGAAGAAACACCATGCACAAGAACACAAGAAGTATCCTAGGAAACCCTTCTCAACAAGGGAAGAAAACCCAACCAAATCCTTTGTCATATTATTCAAGAGAAAGACCTTCACCACCAAGAAAACCTAGCACATAAGAGGGTGCTTGCAAACCCTAGAATACTAGAGCCCAAGAGAGGTTCACACTTTTCCCAAGAAGATGTACTTGCTGAAATTTCCAAACTCACACAAAAGATATGATTCCTCAATGGGGGATTTACCTTTACTTATATTAGACTTGACCTGTCAACAAAAGTGTCTATTGGCACAACAAGTTCGACCTCTCTATCTCATAATATAATTAATATTAACTAGATTAATTATATTTTACATTAATTATCAATTAGATTAAGGTGGGGCCAACCTATACCATTTACATTAACATTAGGGTTACAGACAGGTCTGACTCTTGAACAATATAGAAAGGGATATCATACACCCACTAGTTCTCAACCACTAGGGGCACATCCATAGGGATGGCCATATCTCTGGCTCACTGCATTACACAAAAGAACCACTTCTCACTAGTTCTCAACCACTAGGATCACGTTCACATGTGCTCATCCACAGGCACGTCCACTCAACAGATCTTCTTTCCCAGTGCATTACACATGAGATTCATATGGAATTTCATCAACAATTCTATGCTCAGAGGAGGCTAATACATCATCTTCATCTCTGTCTCATGACGATGCACCCAACACTTTTGGATTTCACATGTTCACTTTGTGCTCAGCCACAGGCACGTCCAACTCTGCAGATATCCTTTCTCACTACGTTACACAAGAGAATCATCTGGAGTTCTTCTCAACTCTCTATAAGGAGGAGGCCATCTCTACATTCTAGCTCTATCTCAGATAGGAACCACACACCCCTCTCGGGGGCTCTCTCTGAGGTTTGTGTCCTGGAGAATGTATCATGTAGCTACAATCATTAACACTCCCTCTCAACTAGGGAGGCATTCTCCACCAGGCCAAGTCTCTCACGGAAATGCTCAAACTTTGTCTTGGCAAGTGGTTTGGTGAAGATATTTTCTATATGTTCATGAGTAGGAAGATATTGCATGTTTATTGTCTTCCTCTGCACCATGTCTCTAATATAGTGATACTTTATTTCAATGTGTTTTGATCTGTCATGAAACACAGGGTTCTCAGAGAGCTTTACATAAATTTGGTTATCACAATGAATAGTAGTAGGATCCATCTCATGATCAAACAAGTCAGTCAGAAGTTTGTGAAGCCACACTGCTTCACGGACTCCTACACTCAATGAAATGTACTATACCTCTATGGTACTCAATTCCACAGAGCTTTGTTTTCTACTACACTAGGAAACCATGGTAGACCCTAAAGTGAAGCAACAACTGAAGGTAATTTTTCTATCCATTACGCTTCCTACCCAATCTACATTGGCATATCCCTATAGACTCGACTCTACATTGGAGGCATATCTGAGGCCATAACCAATTGTTCCTCGTAAGTATCTCAATACATGTTTTTCAGCTATACAGGGTATCTGTCTCGGTTGGCTCATAAACTAGATAAACACATTTACTGCATAGAAAATGTTTGGGTTGGTGTTAACCAGATACATTAGTGATCCAATCTATTGTCGGTATAAATGTGGATATATATCTCGTGAATCAATATTACTCATATTCTTCAAATCCATTACCATTGAAGTGGGCATGGATTTGCATTTTGTCGTGCCAAACTTTTTCAATATCTCCACAATATATTTTTCTTGACTCAAGAAAATCTCATATGTATTTTTCCATACTTCTAGTCCCAAGAAGTAATGCATCAGCCCCAAGTCCTTCATTTCAAATTTAGCAGTCAATGCTCGTTTACATTCAACAATGAGTCTCTCTGAACCGGTGAGAAAAATATCGTCCACGTATAGGACCAAAATCAAACACTCATTGCCATCAATGTGATAATATAAGTTTGGATCAACAACACTTTTGTTGAAGCCCAATCTCATCAGAAATCCATCCATTTTCTCTTACCAATCACGCGGGGCTTGTTTTAGACCATATAGGGATTTCCTTAATCTACATACATGAGATCTTTCGTTGTGTACAGCGAATCCTTCTAGTTGCTCGATATAAACTTCTTCCTCAATTTCACCATTAAGAAAAGTTGTCTTTACATCCATCTGATGTAGCTTCCAACGCATTGAAGTAGCTAGTGCATTGATAGAGCAGATAAAGGTGTATCGGGCTACTGGAGAAAATGTCTCGTCATAGTCAACTCCCTCTACTTGTGAGAACCCTCTGGCCACAAATCTTGCTTTGTATTTTTCGATGCTTCCATCAGCTACATGTTTGATTTTATAAATCCATTTGGAAATCACTACAGACTTTCCCTCTGGTCTTGGAACAACATCCCATACATTATTTTTCAATATAGATTGGTATTCTTCAGTCATGGAATCTTTCCATGCTTGTTCACCTAAATCTTATCCATGACAAGATCGCTTTGAGTCAATAGTGTGGGTCATGGATGAAAGGTAGCTTGAGAATATTTTTGGTCTCTTGCTCTCTCTGGTTGTTCCTTGTAGGGCTTTATGCCTTTCTGCTTCTTGTAGAATTTGTCGCTCCCAAGCATGCCTTTTATGTCCAACTGTAATATCTTTGGGTATGTTGCTTGGAGCAACTAGATCGGCTGGAAAAACTGGATCAACTAGATCTATTAGTTCATCTGGAATAATGTATGCCTCCCTATGAACTGCTAAAGGGGGAGAAGGCATTGTCTCACTATCAATTTCCATCTGAGCTTCTCTGGATTTCTAGAAGGCTACTTCTTCTTCAAAAGTAACATCTCTGCTTACTTCAATTTTTCTCTGACCAAGAATGTAGATTCGATATGCTTTTGAGGATTCACTGTATCCTACAAATGTGCCCTTTCTTCCTAGAGGTTCTAGTTTGGATATCTTTTCTTTGGGTACATGAAAATATACTGGACATCCAAATATTCTGAAGTGTCCAATCTCAAGCTTCACTCCGGTGAAGGCTTCTTTTGGAGTAACTTTCTTCAGGATATGATGAGGACTACTATTTTGAACATATATTGTTGTTATACATGCTTATGCCAATAGATTCATAGGTAGACTCTAATCATGTATCATTTCTTTGGTTGCCTCAATGATAGTTTTGTTTTTCCTTTCAACAACCCCATTTTGTTGAGGGTTGCAAGGAACTATGAACTCCCTCTTGATCCATGCTTTAATACAAAAACGATTTTATTCTTTTGAGGTGTATTCTCCTCCATTATCTGATCTTAATATCTTGATTTTTCTTTCGGTCTGGTTCTCAACCTGAGCTTTGAATTCTTGAAATTTTGCAAGGACTCCATCCTTGTTCTTCAGAAAGTAAATCCAAGTTCTATAGGAGTGATCATCTATGAAGAGTACATAGTATAGGTACCCATTCATAGATGCAACAGTCATTGGTCCACATACATCTGAATGTATCAAGTCCAAGATTTCCTTAGATCTATTGTCACTGCTTGAGAAGGTTCCTTTAACATTTTTTCCAAGGGCACAACCTTTGAAAACACCTTTATGTTGAATCTGTATTTTTGGTAGACCTGTTACCATTTTCCCTAGAGATGGAAGAGCTCTATAATGAATGTGAGCAAGTCTTCTATGCCATAGCTCACTCAAGCTGATAGTTTCATGTAGAAGGGCTTAGACTGGTTTGATGGTTAAAATATACAAGTTGTTTTCTCGAACACCAATTACCTTGGCAGAACTTATATGAGAGTATTTGTGCCTTGCAAGAACTCTTCCTTCTAAGAAGGTAATCTTGTAGCCTTTGTCTTCCAAGGCAGAAATAGAGACAAGATTCTTCTTCATTTCGGGTACATATAGTACTTCCTTTAATTGAAGATGCATATCTGAATCTAGTTGGAAGGTATAAGTTCCAAATCTTCTCACATTATATCTGGAATCATCTCCAAGAACAACATGTAGATGTGTCTCTTTCTTAACAAAATGTGTTAGGCGATCTCTAAGACCGGTCATGTGCCTAGAGGCACCACTATCAATTAACCAAGTATTATCATTGGTAGGGTCCATACCTGAGAGTGATAAGATGTTGATGTCTTCATTTCTTTGAGGTCTTGTCTTCCTGGAACTGAGTTTGCTTGAACCATCAAGCTTGCCTCCCATCATGATTTTGCTCATTTTTGGATTCTTCACAAACCCTTGTCAACTAGGCTAGGCTATCACTTTTAGGTTTTATTGGGATTATGACTACCAACAATAATCCTTTGAAGGATATGATAGCCTTGGTAAGTTGAATAGCTCCTTCAAGGAGTTGCAGAAACACAATTCTGAAATTTTCTGCAGAAATTAGTGAAACCCTAGGGCCAAAAAGTCAAAATGCTCAGAATTGCAGTTTGATACTTGTTGGAGGTGCATTGAAGGAGGACGTACACACCTATGCCCTTTTTATCCCCAATGTCCAATTGCCAAGTGCTGAAAACCCCCAGAAGAGTAGGCCGTATGAAATTTTTGGGAACCCTAAGAGGGTCGTACGGTTTCTACAGAAGAGAGAGAGGAAGGTTTAAAGTTGTTTGTGCAATGAGTTCTTCAAGACCTATGCTCTGATACCATGTTGATTTTTCAATAGACAAGGTTAAGCATGAAGTTCATTCCATTTTAGCATTTAACTTAACCATAACTAATAATGTTGCAGCAACCAAGATCACAAGAAGAAACACCATGCACAAGAAAACAAGAAGTATCTACGAAACCCTTCTCAACAAGGGAAGAAAACCCAACCAAATCCTTTGCTATATTCTTCAAGAGAAATACCTTCACCACCAAGAAAACCTAGCACACAAGAGGGTGCTTGCAAACCCTAGAAGACTGGTGCCCAAGAGAGGTGCACACTTTTCCCAAGAATATGTATTTGTTGAAATTTCCAAACTCACACAAAAGACATGGTTCCTCAATGGGGAATTTACCTTTACTTATATTAGACTTGACCTGTCAACATAAGTTTCTATTGGCACAACAGGTTCAACCTCTCTATCTCATAATATAATTAATATTAACCAGATTAATTATCTTTTACGTTAATTATCAATTACATTAAGGTGGGACCAACCTATACCCTTTACATTACAATTAGGGTTAAAGGTAGGTCTGACTCTTGAAAATATAGCAAGGGATCTCATGCACCCACTAGTGCTTAGCCACTAGGGGCACATCCATAGGGATGTCCATATCTCTGGCTCACTGCATTACACAGAAGAACCACTTCTCACTAGTGCTTAGCCACTAGGATCACTCTCACATGTGCTCGTCCACAGGCACGTCCACTCAACAGATCTTCTTTCCCACTACATTACACAGGAGAGTCATCTGGAGTTTCATCATCAACTCTCTGCTCAGAGGAGGCTAATACAACATCTTCATCTCTGTCTCATGACGATGCACCCAACACTTTGGGATTTCACACATTCACCTTGTGCTCAGCCACAGGCACGCCCAACTCTACAGATCTCCTTTCTCACTGCGTTACACATGAGAATCGTCTGGAGTTCTTCTCAACTCTTTATAAGGAGGAGGCCATCTCTACGTTCTAGCTCTATCTCATATAGGAACCACACACCCCTCTCAAGGGCTGTCTCTCAGGTTTGTGTCCTAGAGAATGTCTCACGTAGCTGCAATCATCAACACACTTTATATGGAAAACCAAGATCAGTTAATGGAAATGTGTGTGTGTGTGTGTGTGTTTCACAATTCTCATTGTGCCAATTACAACCCAACGGTTAGTCAAATACAATAGAATTTGAAAGAATACTCTATTCAAGCAAATAAAAACTCTATAATGACATCACTTTATGGTCTTATATGTGCACACACAACTCCAATCGCACATGTGTTCATTCCTTCAACTGACAAGATGCATGGATATAGGTAACATTATTTATTCTAGTGTGTTTGCATAACACTCAGACATAAAATCAATAGCATTGATTTAGCATTGGGTAGAGATTTCAATGCATGTAGGTGATAGCCACAATTCATACCCATTCACAATATTTATTCCAACATGGATACAATGCACGGCTATAAGTGTTATTGCTCACCATGCATAGATTTAAAGAGGGGTGAATTAGTGATGGCATTTGCATTCAATTACTAGAACATAACACTCAGTGACAACAATTCATCAACCACAAAGATTTTAAATGCACCATAGACACACATATTTTACCTTGGAAACCCAACTAGGAAGAAAACTAGGTTCTAAGGAATTTTCATTAAGTAGGAAATTGATTACAAAAGGGTGAGCTATACACATATTTAATGTATTGCTACTCATTGGTAGGAAATTTGCAGATGGCCATGGCTCAACAAAAATCTTCTCTCATTGTGGGACAAACTCAATGTCTTCTTCTCCTCCGATCATCAAGCAAATTGCTTCGTTGAGCTCTCATCTTTGCTACTGCCCTTCTTCATTTCCTCCTCATTTCTCCTCTTTGTTCAATTTAATGTTCTTTTTCATCATAGCCTTCATTTTTAATATGTTGTCTTAGAAGACCAACCGTCACAACGATTTGTTTCCTCTTCCAAGTAAATTTTGGACATTTTATCAACTTTACCAAAACAAATAAAATAAAAAACAATTACATACTTATTATAAATTTACCAAAAAAAAATTGACAAAAATGTAATTGATATCAAACCAAACAACATTTCTTCTTAAGTTTACATCTTCCATTTACATAATATATGAATGAACAAACACCATTTCTTCTTCAATTTACAAAATATATGAATGAATGCAAAAAGTGTTATAGCATCCTCGGAATTATTTATACTCAATGATGACACTCTAAAAAAGCTCACACTGAATTGGTCATTTAATTGTTCATACTATTTGGGAAGGGGAGACCGAGGTCCATATTAGACCGGATTCCCTTTTCTTCTCCCAACTTTAAATTTTGATAGAGGTAGACAAGTTCTAAATCCTCTTACATAAGTATTTAATATTAAAACAAAATTCCCAAGTATTAATATTTCAAAAGAAAAACCATTTCGTGAGGTACAAGACTCTACCTTTAATCTTATTTTGGTACCCCTCGATGACGGAGGTAGAGGAGTTTTAAATCTTGTTTATTCCTCTTCCGTAAATATTTTATATTAAAAAAACTCTTTCATATCGAGGTACATTGAAAAGACACCAACTTTTAAATTTTTGCACTCTATTAGTTTTGACCAAGTTTTGAATCGTCTTTGCCACTCTTCCTTAAGCATTATGATAAAAAAATTACTTAAGCATTTTTTATACTTTTCAATGGTTTTTTAAGTTTCATTTATTAAAAAATATGAGTAAAAGTAATCATTCATGAAAAACAAAGATCAAATAATCAAGATACATAAAAGATTCGAACTTAAGCATTTTTTATACTTTTCAATGGTTTTTTAATTTCATTTATTAAAAATTATAAGTTAAAGTAATCAATTTTGAAAAATTAAGATCAAATAATCAACTCCATTTGAGATGAAGATTGAAACGCATACCATTACCAAACTATATTTCATCATCACATGGTGGAGTTGGTAATATGAACATTGTAAGGGTGTTAATTGGGATTAAGTGATTTTTGTACTAATGAGAAAATTAACATCATACTTAGTCACATCATCTTTGAAAGATTAGTCAGTGAACACTTGCAGGGTGTTAATTGGGGTTAAGTGACTTTTGGATTTATAAGAAAATCAACACTATATTTAGTCACATCATCTTTCAAATTAAAAGATTAGTTAACCAACCGAAAGAGTGGGGACATGATTTAGGTTCGAAATTTTTTATATAAATTTGAATCCATTAAAAATTTATATAATATTTGAATTTACACATTTATTTAATTAAATAATGTAATAAAAATAAACATGTATAAACTTATTTAAATTAAGAATTTAATTTCCATTTTATTCATAACATAAATTAAACTTAAATTGTGAAATTATAAATAGAGAATGAAGAGTAAAGATGGACACTTATGTCTGAGTGGGCCTAATGGTTAAGAACATGTGTTTTCTCTTAAGAGGTCACAGGTTCAAATCCAGAGGGGGATAGGGTATGTATACCTTCGTAGACTTTACCAGTGAAATCGTTGGGCGAAGGGGGGTCCCTTGTCCCACAAACAAGGGGGTCTCATACACCAATTTGGTGTGCTAGCTTGGCTGTGACCTTAAAAATAGATTATTATTATTATTTAACAAAGATGGTCCAAGAAATTAATTGTGTATGAGCAATTTTTCACTTAATTGTAGGCACCCACTATAGATGCCACCCTCAAGTCGTGTTATGAGGCCATGAAGGTGAAGGAAACTAGTTATAGACTAATAGGTCACACACTTAACCCAATTACTCTCGATCTCAATCAATTTGTTCACAATCAAGAACTCCAGGTAACTGTCCAACAATCAAACAATCACAACATTCCTATTCATTTCCCGCATAGCACAAGGAAGACATCTCCCTTTGTTGCATAGTTCGTCAATAATATTCCCCCCTCTAGTGCTCTTAGTGTAGGCAGGAAGAACCCAACTTGTTGTTTATCTTCTAAAATAACTTGGCAAAAAAAAAACTTTGGCTCTAAGGCAACTAATGAATAACAATTAACAGGGGAAAAGGGGGCTTCCTAAACATCCCAATCTTCATGTTCCTATACAACCATCCATCTCTCTTCCAAGGTCCATGAAATTACTCTCCCGTATTTGATTTTGTCATTTTTAGGTTTGTGTATTAATTTATTTTTTTTACATGTAATTCTCATCCTACCCTTTAGCCCATAAGCGAGAGCAAGATATTCCTCATGGCTCATGAAGAGTGAAGATGTCGCAAGAATGATTTGAACCTAGGTTGGGATAATAACAACTTCTCCTTTCAACCACCCAAGCTAGACCCGATTGATAGGTTTGTATATTAGTCTAAAACATGAGGTTGCAGTTTTAAAACTTGGGTGGTGCTTGAACATGAGAATGGTGAGTGCATGAACGAGTGAATGAGAATGGAAAGAGTATGGAGGAGGAATGAAATCCTAAGGGTGGAGGAACAAATTTCCCGGAGGATGGTTGAGCTTTGCACTTCCCCATAACGTTTGTACCCAATCCCCCATGCCTCCATAACTATATAAGGTAGACTCCCTCACCAACCACCACATGCATTCAGTGATTGGATTCTAAGTCAAAGTTGGTGGATGAGAATTAAATAAGACACATTTTAAAAAGTTAGGAGTTAGAAAATATAGGATTGTTTCCCCTCTACTTGGGCCCTCTTTCCCCATCCCCTCTAATGGACTCATAGCCCCTCTCATGCTCTCCATAACCATCTTGGATCTTTATATTAATTTTTGATATAGTATCTATATATCTTTGGCATACCATGCAAAGTCTACCACACAGTACATACAAAAAAAAACATAACTACCACAATTACATGCCTATGTTGGGTATGTGTTATATTCTTTGCATGAGTAGTAGTGTCTGAGTGCTTGCGCCAGGCGCGCAGGGGGGTTAGAGGGGGGTGCAGGGGGAAGGAGCCCCCCGCGCGGGGGTTCGGGGGCAGTGCCCCCGAATTTTTTTTTTCGGGCCGACATATTTTCGCCGGGCCGACATATTTCCGAGACCACATGATATTAGGTGGTTTTTTGGCACATGGTTTTTTGCCGATGGTTTTCTATTTCCGGTTAAGGAATTAGGGTTTTGGACTAATCCAGGTCATTGGGTTAGGGTTTTGGATGTCGTTGGCTCCTATATGTATATTGTA
>ML793524.1:310150-323512 GCA_009831015.1 Picea engelmannii
AACTTTTTGACTTAAGTTAAGTCAAAGTTGAATTAGACATAAAGTACAAGGTACATAGTACCAAAGTATTTCCCACTTGTGGTTAGAGACTCAAAACCACAAGGGGACCACTTCCCAAGGTACCAAAATCTCAACAAAATACACAAATGATCAAAGTATAAAATGTTGGTCTGTAGAGGCTAGTGTCCATGTAGTGACATATTTAGGTTATGAGAATGTGTAAATCTCTACTCCCAATCACCAAAGAACCTTTAGAAACTTGGTAGAGAGCTACACAACACATTAGCAAGAATCCAACCCCTAACATTTCAAACAATGGTGATTTGGAAAAGAAGCAATCTAACAAACCCATTAACAATTAAATTTCTAACTCCTTGGGTGAAACTATTTCACCTAGAAATTCTTTTATGAAGCATTATCACATAAAACTAAAAAACTATTTCACCTTGCAATTATTTTATCAAGCATTATCACATAAAACTACACAGACATAAACTGCATTGAGTACTAGTGTGTCCAAAATTATGCAAAGTTATACACCCGATTCAATGTCCTAGGATAGAGATTGATGGAAAATATGTATGATGGAATCAACATGCAGAAAAAGTTTTGAACTTGAAACAAGGTGATCACAACATAAAAGAATTCCATCACTAACCCAAATGATATGTAGGAAGAAGTTTGAATAATTATAGAATCTTAGTTTGAAATAAATTGTGACAGGGTCATTTAGATTAATGTAGCACTTATACAAGACTTTGCTAAAAACAGACATGCATTTGGCTATTGACATGGCACACTAGAAGAAAGGAATGTGAGATGTATATGTTATTCTAGTGATACACATCAATTTTGTGGATGCCTCCACCTTCGCCATTAACTCTTTGTGTTGCATTGCATGTATTGATTCAATTTGATGGCACCCTGCACATGACATGGTTCAAGGTATCCTCTACCAACCATCCTATCATACATCATTGGGCCATGGTTGTGGAAGATAATGTCATAACTATGTGCACCCATCACATTATCAATAGCCTCATAGAAGCGATGCTCCACCACACCATAACTCACCACCTCCCATTCTACCCCCCTCCATTACAAGCAATCTTCAATGTTTCCAACAACTTCTATCCTTGCACTACAACTTCCTCACATTTTCCCCCAAATTATTGAACACAACCATCCTCTTCCATTTGACACAGGTCAGCCTCTACTCCTTTCCTCCTTTTCCAATGAGTCATCCTAGACATATGTAGACGAAAAACAATAAGCATCGAATAGACTAGCATACCTATGTAGACGAAAACAAATAAGCACCGAATAGACCAACATACCTATGAAGATGAAAAATAATAAGCATGGGTTTTAGCTTCAGACCAACAGACCTATGAGTCATCCTAGACATATGTAGACGAAAAACAATAAGCATAGGTTTTAGCTTCAGACCAACAGACCTATGCAAAGGTTGTAGGGAATCCCTTCTAGGAAGCCTCTATGCGGGTGGAGTACAACTTTTTCCTTGAGAACCAAACTTGGTATTTTGTTCCACTTCCTTTCAAAAGGAATATTTTCGAATGCATATGGGTCTATAGAGCCAAGAAGATAGCATATGGGAAAGTGAGTGGGTATAAGGCAAGACTAGTTTCTAAAGGTTTTCAACAGATCCATGAGATAGACTATGATGGGACCTTTCTCCCGTAGAAAAGATGAACTCCATCCAATTGGCCCTTACGATGAAAACATCTAGGGGGTGGGAGTTTCACCAGATGGACGTGAATAATGCCTTTCTTCATGGGGATATCTCAGAGGATATTTACATGGATCATCCCTAGAAGTTCATATAGAACTCATCCTTAGTATGTTGACTGAAGAAGTCACTCTATGCCTCAAGAAGGTGTCTAGAGCATGGTATGAAAAGATGGATGCCTACTTTCTCTCTCAACATTTTTTTATATGAAAATCATATCCAAACGTCTACATGTTGAGAACCTTATACTCCTTGTTGATCCTAGTTCTCTATGTTGATGACTTCCTGATCACATGAAGTTTATCCTCAATAGTTGTGGTCAAAGACATTTTGCATGACATGTTCTCTATGATGGACATGGGTCCACTGCACTATGGCCTTGGTCTTGAGATTAGTAGGGATACTTCAGGCATCAATCTATATCAGACTAAGTATGACAAGGATCTCTTGGTTAGATTCCACATGACTGACTGCAAGTTGGTAACCACACCCTTTTTGTCTGGGGTACATCTTGAGGATGGTGGGGATACACCAGTGGTATATAGCACCTTGTATCGACAACTTGTGGGGAGCCTTCTATACCTCACTCACACATGGGAGAATCTCTCATGTGCAGTAGGGGCAGTTTCCAGGTACATGCAGGAGCCACATGAGCTACACTGGAAGGCTGCCAAGCACATCCTCATATATGTTTAGGGCACCACAAGTGTAGTAGGTTTTTCATTGGATCTCATGGGCTTCACCCATTCTAATTGGGTTGGTGAAAGCACAGACCACAAGTACACTTCTGAGTATGTTCTTAGTTTGGGTTCTGGTCCCATCTTTTGGTTGAGCAAAATGCAATCAACTATTTCTCTATCGTTAGCAGAGGCTGAGTACAGATGAGCGGTCAATGTCACCATTCATGCACTTTGGCTTCAAAACTTCCTCACTGAGTTTGGCATCTATTTCCACCATCCGAATGTCATTTTGTGTGAGAATCAGAGTACTCTCAAGTTTTGTGGAGACCTAATGCAATGACAACGGACCAAACAAATTGAGATCCATATGCATTACATCAGAGAGATGGTACATGATAGGATCATTGATTTGCAGTACTATTCATCCGCTGATCAAATTGCAGACATCTTCACCAATACATTTACTGAGAAAACATTCTACCTTCTACGCAGTCGTCTTGGAGTGAAGGACACAGTTGCTAAGCAACTGCCTTTATTCCTTCTTCTTTTTGATGCGTTGTTCTTTGAGGGGGGGAGGGGGGTTCCCATGAGGTTTTCCCTCTTTCCTCTATTTTTAGTGTTTCATTCTTAGATGCATTTTACAATGGGTACCTAACATGGCCTTGGTTTCTGGGACCCATTCATCATTTACACCCTCGTAGTGTCAAGGGGGGTGTTGGAGATATTACATACTCTCCTACTATTTTTTTTTCTAGGTTGAATAGTCTATGTTGAGGGTGCCCCTAGTTAGAGACATTATCCCCTAGATGAGAATATTCTCCCCTAGATGAGGGTGCCACATCATCTTCAATCTTGAGTCAGTTACACCTCAATTAGACTATTTGAGTAAAGTCTTGCATGACAACCTCAATATTATCACCAAGTGTTGCATGCATACCTCAATATCATCACCATGAGTGCGCACTTACCTTTGAATCATCACCAAGAATGTGCCACACATGTGCATGCATGATTCTCTCTTCACTCCACTAGTTATTAGTCAGTTAACTGATTACTGCATGGCTGGTTAATTAGAACTAGGTGGCATTTCACTGCAGTGTTTGTCAGTTAATGTCTAGATCTATCTAGATCACTACTATGGTGCATTAGTTTTCTCATAGAGAGTATATCATATGTATTTTTACTATTATCTCATTAGTTAATACAATTCATTATTCTTCTCTCTCTCGCAATTTTGTTTGACTTTTCTACCAGCTAGGTTCATTGCGAAAAATTCACAATCCTTAGCTAAAAAACAAGCTATTAATGAGATATTTTCTAGTAGAAAAATTATGTTGGAAGGTGTTCATATAGGAAAAAATATCCCAATGGAGGGTTTGAAATGATAGTGTTAACCATAAATTGTAGGGATCTATCTAGAACCTCCAAGAAAAAGAGGTTAATGAATGCTCACAATCTAGATGTAATTCTTCTTCAAGAAACTATGAAAAAGGGTGGTAAAATAGTATTAGACTTGAAAATAATTTTAGGGGATTGTGTTTTTATGTTTCTATATTCTCGAGGTAGATTAGGGGGGATTATCTCAGGTTAGAGAAAATAGTCCTCTATCTTCTCTAATTGTTACCATTTCCCCTCAGTTTTGGGGATGACACTATACTCTTGGGATCTAGGGAAAGAAATCATATTCCTGAACATATAGGGGACCTACTCCGACAAAGTTGTTTATTGGGACAAAATTTTCTAGTGGAGTTGGATTAATCATGTTTTAACAATTATTGGTCGTGATCTAAACTTTACCTTGGGTGCCTCAGAGGTACGGAGGCCTAATACACAAGTACTATGTCTTTCTGGGTATTTCCTAAGGATATTGGAAGAAGTTGGGTAGGTTGATATTGATCTTCAAAAACTTCATCCAACTTGGAGAAACAAAAGGTATGGAGAGGAAATAATAGCCAAATGTATTGATAAGTTTCTTATTTCAAAAATTTTCCTTGATGAACATGTTAGGTTTAGACAATTGGTTTCATGTGGCAGGGGGGGCTCAAATCATTCACCAGATTTTATTGAATTTCCTCTATTAGAGGAAAAACCTCATAGTATATTCAAACTAAATCTAGAGTGGTTGAAGGAGGAGGAATATATCAATAAAATAAAAGATACATGGTTTCCTTTTGATATCTATTCTACATAATCAGTTGCAATACAATTTTTAAAGAATCTAGAAAGGGGAAAATAGGGCTTTATTGATTGGTTTATATCAAAAATTTCCATGGATGAGATAATCCTTACGAAGGTGGAGGATAAGTTATAAGAAATGTAATCTAGTATGGTTTTGGTTTTCTAAATAAAGCTACACAAGTTGATGTAAATTCTTTGGAATAGAGGAAGATAAATTTATTGTTGGGAAAAGAAAAGGCTTGTAGATTAAAGAGTAGGGCACTTTGATTGCAATATAAGGATGGAAACTCCAAGTTTTCTATATATATGCAAACTTTAGGAAAAACACTAACATAGTGTGGAAGATAGAGAAAAAATACGGTACAATGGCCACTAGTTATAAGAAAATTGCTCAAGAAGGGATGGAGTATTTTGGAAATATATACAAGGCTAAGATAAGGACAACAATAAAAGATATTTGAGGGTGTCTTATGTTTTCCCGAGTTTTTTAAATCCACTAGATAACCAAAACTTAATGGAGGAAATAAGTAGAGAAGAATTGTAAACAATTTTACACAATTTCCAGAAGGATAAAAGTATAGGTCTAGACTAAATCTAAATTGAGTTTTTACTGGGGCGTTTTGAGTTTATTAAAGAGGACTTGTTAAAGGTAATAGAGGAATCACAATCCTATGGGATGATATTCTCATCCTTTAATGAAACATGTATTGTTCATATACCAAAATATGATAATACATCCTCTTTTGAAAAGTTCAGGCCTATTTCCCTACACAATTACATATACAAAATCATATCAAAGATTAATATTGCTAGAAGGATGAAGATCATTTTGTCAAAAATGATTTATGAATAAAAAATTGTTTTTTTGGAGTGGGGGAAAATACATGAGGCTATTGGTGTGGCACAAGAGGTCTACATTCTATAAAAGTAAATAAGATTAAGGACTTGGTGGTAAAGGTGGACATATCTAATGCTTTTGACAAGGTCAATTGAATCTACATGAGGTTACTACTTATACATTTGGGATTTTATGCACAATTTGTGACTTGGGTGATGAATTACATTTCTTCAGTGTCTTTCTTAGTGCTTATTAATGGATCATCAACTCCATTTTTAAGACCGAAAAGGGGTATTAGATAGGGTTTCCCCATTTCTCAGTTTTTGTTTGTAATCGTAGTTGAAGGCCTCAATAGAGCCTTGAAAGAGGCACCCAAGGATGGAAAATTTAAAGAAATAAAATTTGCAAATTCTTGCTCATTAACTCGTCTTAATTTTTTTATGATATACTAATTTTTTGTGATGGTTCTAGGAGGGATGTTTCCAAACTTTAAGAAATTTTAGATCTTCTCTATCTTGCTAGAGGAGTGTATCTGTTGCACATTATTTTTGTCATCTCTATGACCGTTAATGATGTAAACCTATCTGTTGTCTTCAGAGGGATCAGTAGCCTGAATTCCTGAGGAAAGAAGGGAGAAGAACTTTACCTGAGAGATGCAATCATATTTTCCTTTGTAAAAACCATAGTAAGGAGGATCGTTGCACCCTGTCCAATTCTAGGGGTGCGACGATCCCAGAGCATCGCATGTTGTACTACACCTGGCTTGCGACGTCGTTCCACTCTGCTCAGTTCTAGAGGTGCGACGATTTTTGTACATGGGAAAAACGAGCATATTCTCGATGCTTCTAGAAAGAGAAGCTTCTATGGTGAGGTGACCTACGATCAGTTTGGATCTTACTCACTTTTCTGATTTAGTGGGATCATCCTAACCTCCTCACCTTATCCTCTTCATCTTATAAAAGGAGAGGAGCTCTCATGGAGAAAGTTAGCTTGGGAAAATTATCTTAGATTGGGAATTTGGCTTGAGATTGTTAGCTTGGTTAGAGTGGCTTTGAGTTTTTCTTTGTCAAGATAGATTGTGAGTGACTTTTAGATCTATAGTCTCAGAATTCTTGGAGCAGAAGTGTGTGGGAGGCAAGGGACCGTTGAAAGGGACCTTACAACATCGAGGCAATGGTTGTATTCTCCTTTTCACATTTTTAATACAGTAATATATTTCTTTCCCATAAAATTGGTCTTATTTTATTGTATGACTCCTTGATCACATACATAGGTTTTGTTGAGTATACGTTGTTGCTTTCACTTCGTTGGCTTATGTCTTTTTACATGTTCAACATCCCATAAGCCTTGGAATGGAGCGAGGATGACACTAGCGAGGAAAAACGATGTTTAAAAGGTATGTCATTTATCTCTTGTTAGTTAGCATGCTTGATAATTGAAGCTTAGGGAAAGTTTTATATCATGTCTTGTTTTGTTCTAGTTCTGGGTGGATCTAGGGAGATCTATTTATGTCCGCATTTACCGATTTGTCCGATAACAATATATAAATCTTGAAAATTATACCATTTATTTCTTTGGTATTCCTGATGTAGATAAAGAGTATATGAATTTTATTATCCCTTTTCAATAGTCAGATTTGGAGAATGGTTTGAAGTATTGGAGCTTTCGTCTCAGCGCAAATTACTGTAAACAAATATTGACATTGGTTGATTTTTAAAGTGGACAAAAAATTACATTTGTGGTGTAACCATTGGCTATCTAGAGAAGGTAGGTTGGTAGTAGTTAAAGAAATATTAGAGGCCATTCTTGTCTACTTGATGTCCTTGTCTTGGATACTAAAAGGTGTGATAGAATCGATTAGAAGATTTTGTTTCAATTTCACTTGGTTAGGGTGTACAGACAAGAAAGGGCTTCCTTTGGTAAACTAGATGAAACTTGTTGTTCCTAAAGCTTTAGGGGGTTGGGGTATCAAAACCATCTTTTTATTTTCTTAAGCATTGATTGTGAAAATTTCCTGAAGGCTACTTAAAAATAAGGTTTATGGTGCAAAGTGGAAAGAGACTAATATATATACCCTAATTCAATATATGAATAAATAAAAATCCATGTTAAGAGTCTTCATAATGTTTCTAATATTTGGAAATTTGTTTTGGTAACCTTTTCATTGGTAAGAAATTGGCTAGTCTGGATGGTTGATAGAAGAACTAAGATGAATGTGGGGATAGATCCATTGATTTATTGTGGAGAAGATTATATGCCTCTAGATCATATTATTTTACTCTTAATATCTATAGGTTTTATTAGCTTGTCTCAAGTAGCTGATATGAATATGACTACTCTTTGGCATCAAGAATGACTTTCAAGGAGGGAGTTCGACTTAGAGATGAGGATTATGTCATTTGAGATCATTATATTGACAAAATTATATCTTTTTTTTTTTTTCTAAAGGGTGAGGAGGACACTTTGGTTTGGTCACTAAATCCTTCAGGGGAATATACTCCAAAGGAGGGTTACAAGGAAATTTCTTCACTAGGGGACTTGGAGCCATAGAAATGGTGAACGAAGAAGGTTTGGATGTTCAAATGCTTCTATAAATCTCATATATCTATTATTACATAATAATAAGGCTCTAACATGGGATACTTTGCAAAAGAGAAATACACATGGTCCTGGATAGTGTAGTTTATGCAAGGCAAATGATGAGACTAACTATCATCTTATCATGTCTTATACATTTTCTAAATAGGTTTGGTGTATTAAACCTTGATATGTATAAGAGAGAATATATCCCTTAAATTTATAAATAAACCCTTAAAATTCATAATTATCAAATGCATTCACACCACAAGCAACACAAGAATATAGAAAAGAACCCTTAAGATAGAGAAACACCATCAAATACTCCTTATGGAAGGAATCACCCCACAAACCATGCTTTCCACAACAAAATACATCCAATCTTCAACATATATCCACTACAATGATACTCATATGTATGTATATTTTCTCATGAGTATTCCTAGGGGTCTATGCCAACTACCCATTATTATTATATTATTTTCTCTTAACTACCTAGTGGGCCTATTTATTACCCATCAAATACCAAGTGGGCCTATTCCATTATTATGGCCATATAACATTCATTATCCCCTTGGATACCACCCGAGGTACCCCATATTATCCTCCCTAGGTACATTACATTACATCCCCTTTTGCATGTTTCATATCTGAAACATAGGAAGAAGAAATATAATATAGCCTGCTAACTAATGTAGCCAAGTAGTACCATGCACGGGCATCCATCCATCCTAATGAAATTTGAACATGGGGTTCAACTGATTTCTTTACACCTCAGTCTTGATTTTGATTGCTCCTTTGGTTCCATGTTGTCACTAAGTTACTATGATACCTTTGTGCATTTCTTTTAGTCCTCAATGTGCCTCCATAATGGTTTCCTTTCTGGTTCCATGTTGGTCTATAATTTTGTTGATGCTCACACCCTTGCCTTGATGATTTTTATTTCTCTAGGTGGTGTGGGTGGTGGTATACATCAACCTTAACTATTGGTTCTTATTTCTTGGACTCTTCCACATGTAGTTCCTTTGAGTCATTTATCTCCTTAGATTCTTCTTCCTTTTTTAAATTCACTTCCATAGGATTTTCTTCATTTGATTATGTAGGCTCTTCTTCTTATTCAACCTTGGACTCTTCATATAATGTATCAGTAGGCACTACAATTAGTTTCCCTATCAGGAATTATTCAAGTGCCCCCTTGGGCCCTTCTTACTCAATAAGGAAAATATCATGCAATGTACTTTTATTTTTCTTGTACCAAATCTTCAAAAAACTCATTTGCACATTAATATTAACTATACCAACTATGTCCATCGAAGGATATCCCAAAACAATATCCACATCATCCATATCTATAGCATGCAAATATGAATATAACACGTATTTATCCATGGTAATCTTCAAATTTGTAAAAATTGAACATTCTCACCCTCAACATGTATGCTTTGAATACGTTTTGTCATAAATTTGTAACTTTTGGCCAAATTAACATTGATGAAATTACACTGGCTATTAGGGTTTATAGAAATAATAACATTTTCCTTTTGAATACATCCATGAACCAATAATAGGAAGTTTTTGCATGAAAACAAACCATTGGTGCTCTCTTTATCCTTCTTCCCAACATGAGACCACCTATCTAAAAAAACTGTTTCATAATCTTCATCAAGACTTTTGAATATTTTCAACAAATCAAATGATCTATGCCATATAAGTGCTTCATCATTTAGATGAATATACATATTCTCTTTTCAACTCATTGGATATTTTGAATTAATTCATTTTATATATTCTTCAATACTAGGACCATCAAATTGCCCTGTAAAATACATCTTCCTTGTGAAAAATAAAAAATGGAACTAGGGTTTTAAAGAGAATCACATACTTCTCAATGGATCTCCTTTATGTAGTTAGGGTTTGATGCGACTAATGTAAAATGATCATAACTTTTACGATAAGTATCGTATTGGATGTTATGACCACAATTGTGAAATTCCATGATTACTCTGCATCTACTAACAATGGTTTGACTGAAATCTAGGCATGTTATCAAAATATATATGATATGCAAAACCATGCAGTCATCATTGGAAAAACCCTAAAACAACGGATTCTAAATCACCCATAACTTCACTTTTTGGACTTTGAATTGGATATTTTTTTTAATCTGGTGTTTTTTTAAGAGGAACTCATATATATAGTTGGTTTCTTTAGATTCTGTATAAAAAAATTCAGAAATCAATCCTAATACTACCATCCTTTTTTTTCCTTTAGAAATCTGCAAAAAGAAAATAAAATTCTTCCACTTTATGCCCAGTAAAGATATTTGATACCACTTGTACTAAACATTGATAGATATAAGAAAGAATATAACCCTTAACTTCAAAAATAAACATTTAAATTCAAAACTATCAAATGCATTTACACCATAAACAACAAAAGAATGTAAGAAAATAACCCTTACAATAGGGTAACACCATCAAATATTCCTTATGGAAGGAATCACTCCACAATCAATGCTTGCTATAGAAAAACACATCCAATATCCAACATATATCCTAAACTTCATAAATATCAAATTTATTCACACCATAGAAAACACAAGAATATAGAGAAAAAAACTTGAGGTAGGGTAACACTATCAAATACTCCTTATGGAAGGAATCACTTCACAAACCATGCTTGCTACAAACAATACCTCCAACATCCCACCACCTGTCTCAATAAAATGACACTCATGTGTATTTATATTTTCTCATGGGTGTTCCTAGCTGAGGTATATGCCAACTACCCTTTATTATTATATTATTTTCTCTTAACTACCTAGTGGACCTATTTATTACCCATGAACTACCAAGTGGGACTACTACATGATTATGACCACATTATATTCATTGTCCCCTTGGGTACCTCCTTAGGTACCCCATAATATCCTCACTGGGTACATTACATTTGGAAAGAGATTGAGGGTCTCACATGATTGTGAAATGTTCGAATAGGGGACATAATAGAAGAAGGTCTTAGGTGGTGGTGTGAGGATGAACCTTCAAAGGGACATGGAGCATTGAATTTAATTGTGGTTTGGGGTATTTGGTTGGAAAAATATGCCAATATATTGGAAGATATGGATATATCTCCTTTGCAATGTGTTCTTTAGGGATTGAATATTCTAGGCTCTTTTAGTCATGTAAAATCTATAAAATTAGCGAGGTAGGTTGTAGAATAAAATATTGATAGAAGAGGATATTGGACCTATTTGATGATGCATATTAAGGTAATCTTCCAATGGGATGGGCTAGGGGGATACTCTTTTTATACAACTCACATACTCTACAATTCAAAGGCGTTATAGGCCCGAGCACAAATAGTTTCTTAGAACTTATGGGTCTAAAGATATTACTTAATTTCACAATGGAATATAGTCAATCACATATATAGATCTTTGGCGACTCTCTTTTTTGTGATCAAGTGGCTTATGAAGGAACATATGTTAATAAACTTCTCTCTTCAATGAATTTTCAATGAGATTCAAGGTATACAACTAGGTTTCACTTCTATTGCTTATAACCATATCTTTAAAGAAAGGAACTAAATCGTATACAATTTATCAAAGGAGGTACTTCATTTATCCCACACACACACACACACACACACACACACACACACACACACACACACATACATACACATGACGTCTTATGTCACACTTTAGATTTTTTAGAGATAACCCTATATGCTTTTAAAACAGTTTTTGGATTAACTTTGTATAAGGAGGATTTCAGAGACTTTTCTATTACGTAACAGTTTGAGGCCTATAGGCCTTAAGACTTAAATATTTTACTCCTTTTTGAAAATGTATGATGAATAAAGTGTGATGATCATTTGTTAATTATATTTTTGGACATTGGGTAAGTTGATTAAAAGGAAGAAAAAGTGTGGAATATGCTTTTTACACTAACTAATCAGAGAAGAATGTGCATAAGACTAAATAAACATTATTATAGTAATGAACAACACAAAACAATACAACCATTAAATAATGATTTCATGGGGAAAACCCTTTTGGGAGAAAAACTCCACACTTTAAAACATGCTCAGTATATTATTCAACAATTAAAAAATGGTTAAAATACATACATAATCTCTCTTCTCTCAACAAGAATATTCAATAGCATAAAAGTTTTAGAGAAATTTTGGTAGTGTAACAAGAAGTTAAAAACTCTCTCTATTCCTCCTACCCAACCACTCAATGAATAGGCACAATGAAACCATAAATCATATATGGTTTCCAAATTATATATGATGGATACCACCAACAATTAATTGGCCAACTATTGTTGCTAGACATTAATTTTATCTTATTGTTCACATTTATTACCTACCACTACTCAACATTCAATATCTACTATTGAACTGTAATGTGTATGACACACTTGTCCCAATAGTCTCCCACTTGCCATATACCCTACACGAGTCTAAGGGAGAACACATCAAACTATGAGCTAACTAGTAGGGGACATAAGGCCCACAAAATCACAACACCACTTGAATATACCCATGCTCACTGGTTTTATCAACACATCTACAACATTCTACAAAGTGTCTACTTTATCTAGTATCAACTTTCCATCCTCTACCATGTCCTAAATGTTTGGGAATAGGGTGGAACATGACATGAAACAGAGAACACGGTCCTACAAATAATCTAAGAGGGACACAAATTTGAAGACATAGGGTGGTGTCTAAAGACACTGTTACAACACTTAAGCAAAACACATTGTGATCAGAACATCATAATGCATCTTGTACATCTTAATACACATGATTTATTGCACAATATACATGATAATATTGACCCAAGGAATATTCTATTTATAGTCTCAATATCTAACCAACTTCCATAGAATCTAGAAGATCTTATACACATATAACCATCGGTTGTTAGAGTTGACTCCACCAAATCCGATCTATCGTGTCGGCTTGAAAAAGATGCTCGACTATGAGTAAGATAAATAAGACTACCGACCAATTGTTGATAAAGAGTAGCATCGACTGCAGGATTATGATAGGTTTTGGTAAGTTTAACTCTAGACTAAAAAGGAGTAGCACAAGGATTGCAATCAACCATCTTAAAATGCGTCAACAGATCCATCACATATTTAGATAGAGAAATTAAAAATCCATCACAAAGTGATAAGACTTGAAGACCCAAAAAATAGTGCAGAGTACCAAGATCTGTCATGTCAAAGGAGTCAACAAGTTGTTTCTTCAATCTAAGGATGAGATCATTATTATTGCCAATAATGAGTAAGTCATCTACATATACAACAACAATAAATATG
>ML793524.1:356570-368101 GCA_009831015.1 Picea engelmannii
GCTCTGAAGTTAGAGGCTCCATCTAGCTTGTTCTCAGACTTCATAGAGTTCGTCATGGCTTGCTTGACTTGGTCAAACCCTAGATTTGACCAGAAATCCAAACTTCACGTCTTGGCCTTTTGAGAGTACCAGGAGATGCGTTGGGCTAGGGCGCACTGATCTATCCGGAGATTAGGTCAATATCGTTACTTAAGGTGCCTCGACAAGAGGTTTAGGGTTTCTGCAACTGCTTCTGCTGGTAACCCTAGCTGCAGTGCTTTTGGAAACTGCTCCTGCTAGTAACCCTAGCGGCAGTACCTAAACGAGCTCAATATCTGGCGACTATGTTTCCTTCCAGTGTTTTAGGATGACTGAAGGGGTGTGGGCCCATAACCCGCTAGAATATAGAAGATGGTGTGCTCGTTTTACCATTGACGATACCTTCGTCACCCAACCATAGGCCGAAGCCTCCCTCCGAGCACCTTAACCTTGACTGAGAATTCCTCCGGAAGCAAACCCTAGGCTAGATAGCCAAACAAAGAGTAGCGCATCAATCCCCAAGGATAGCGTATCACAAAAGCTGATCAGATAGTCCCAAACCCTAGCCAAGAGATATTCAAGCCAAAAATTAGATCTTGTTGCTACTGCTGCAGTTGCACCAGCTCTTCCTCCAAACCTGCACACAAGACTGCAACTGCAGTGCACACCAAATTGCAAAACTGCAATTCTGAGATGTGACAAATGAGAACTGGCGCCCTGTATTTATAGTGGTTCTACCAATTTTGTTGGGGCCGATTTCTCCTTCTGGATAAGTGTCTGTTCAGTATATTATTATAATTTCTGGCCGGCTTCTTCTCTTGGAGGCTAATGGCCTAATATAAATTATCTTCTTGAGCCGACAAGGTTTCTAGGGTTATTAGCCAACTCATTAGGGTTTCTCTTGCTTCCCGGAGTCTTCTATTCTCGTCAGGTTCACACGTGGGGATAAATAACTCTCGCGGCTACCATAATATTAACAAGAAGATCTATAGAGTGGACATGCATGTAGACGAGCACATGTGAACGTGTGAAGATCTGGTTCTTCTATGTAATGCAGTGAACCAGAGATATGCCATCCCTATGAATGTGCCCCTAGTGGATGAGCACTAGTGGGTGTATCAGATCTTTTGCTATATATTGTTCAAGAGTCAGACCTGCCTATAACCCTAATTGTAATGTAAAGGGTACAGGTCGACCCCAACTTAATGTGATTAATAATAAATGTAAAAGATAATTAATCTGGTTAATATTAATTATAAATATAATAATAATAATAATAATAATTATAATGTGACTTAGAGAGGTCGACCCCGTTGAGCCAATAAACGCTTATATTTACAGGTTTAGGTTAGTATAAGTAAAGGTAAAATCCCCATTATGGAAACATATCTTTCATGTGAGTTTGGAAATTTCAGCAGGTACATTTACTTGGGAAAAGTGTGCACCTCTCTTGGGTGCTAGTATTCTAGGGTTTGAGCACCCTCTTGTGTGGTAGGTATTTCTTGGTGGTGAAGGTATTTCTCTTGAAGAATATAGAAAAGGATTTGGCTGAGTTTTCTTCCCTTGTTGAGAAGGGTTTCCCATGATAATTCTTGTGTTGTTGTGCATGGTGTTTCTTCTTGTGATCTTGGTTGTTGCAACATTATTGTTTATGATTAAGTGAAATGATAAAAATGGAATGAAATTCATGCTTAACCCAGCTTATGAAAAATCAAAAGTCGGAACAGGTTGCTTTAGACCAAGGGATGGAGTCAACTTGTGCAACAGGTAAGTTGGGGGCAAATGACCCAACAAAATGGCACAACGATTGGACTCGTCATGGTTGAGTACTCTACATGGTGGAACGAGCGAGTCTGCTTGATCCATAGCCAAATTGTGCGATGGTTCATGTGATGGAGTGGGAACGTATATATAGTGGCACAATGGGGGATGAGCTATCACCTCATACAAGCGAAGAACATAAGACATAACACATCGAACAATATACGAATGCACATTACAAGGGAGACGAGTCACTTGACCGAACAAGGAACAAACAAACGATCAACAAACTTGGGTCTATGGTTTCTTTTATAGGGTTGTGGACACTGCAAGTCAGATGGAACAATCAGTACAATGATTGGGCGATCAGGTTCGATTGCGGAAAGAGGCGTGCGATATGGAGGTGTGAGTTAAGTCATCGAGATGACTTACCTGAGTTCTGTTTGGCATTGTACAAGCTATAGCTCCCTCTTGTAACCATTGTATTGCAACATATTGTATCACATCAATGAACAGGTGTTAGGCATGACTTGTGCCACCCAACATATTCTTTGTGTCATTTCTATGTGTTGAACGCTTGTTGTATACTTGTTTAAGAGTTAATGCATTAATGTTAAATTGACTAAGTATAAGTGTTAAGTGGCCCTGCATGCTAGGGCATGATTGGACGTGCACCTAGACTGTTCGTGCAAGAGTTGGAGTGGGCGACTCTACTCATTGTAGATTAGGGATGAGTTATGGGCATGCCCTGAGTGAAGAGGCCTAATTCAGGTGAAGTACGCTCGGTTTGGTCTAGCCACCAAATTGAAAACATTGTGGTGTCGCACGACTAGAAAAGTTAGATGACTTAGGCACTCCAAGTTATGTGAAAAAGTTGGGCACACTAGTGGACCTTGAGGGTAATCTTCCCATCTATACCTTTATTTCCAATTATATTTTTTTTATTTCTTTATTTTCAATAAAATTAAAAGATAAAATCAAGATATGAAGAGCTTCTAAATGTTTCATAAATAATCCAAGTTTTTAAAATGAGATGTTTATGTTTATATTTCATTTTTATTAATAATTAATATTCTTTTAATATATATAATAAATTTTATACGAACATTTAGATATCATGTTGATTATAATATTTGTTAGAAATATCATAAAGGCAACCAATGGAGAAGGGGAGAAAGATTAGCATAAAATTTTCCTCTGATTACGCCAAAGGCGTTATTTTAAGGGGAGGTTTGCGGGAGCTTTTCATCATTTGTCGGCAGATTATAAACAAGTGCCACGTGCATTTATCCACAACCTATCAAAAAGTGCTACCAATAGGTGCCACCCGGTGTATATCTGCAACGGGTCAACACATTGCTGGTTAATTCCATCGGCGGTGAGATTATGTGCAAGAAGGCAGTGGATGATATGTGTATTGGAAACTGAGAGGCGGTGGAGATAATCGTACAACATCTAAGAGATATGAGAGTCATCCGGCCAGGACAAAGAGGGATAGAGTAGCCCACACCGAGATCATGTGCATTGTCAACTTATCTCAGATGTATGGGAATCCTTGCCTTGGTATGTTTTTATTCCTTCATCCATTCTATTTTTGCGTCAAGATATGTATAGGAATCCTTGCCTCCATATGTTTTTCTTCCTTCATCCATTCTATTGTTTTTTCCTATTATCTTTTAAATCCCACTATCAAGTAATGGGCACATTCAGGTCTGAGTTGTCTGTGTAAATTGATTTGAATTTTTGTGTTGGCAGGTTTCAAAGGCCGAATAGGTCGATTCCCAAATATGTCGCATATTAGATCATCAATGACGAGCTCATGCTGGATGGACACCCCAGACTTAATCTTTCCTCTTTCGTTACGACATGGATGGAAACCCCAGACTTAATCTTGCCTCTTTCGTTCCCACATGGATGGAACCCGAATGTGATAAGATCATAATTCAGGCCATCAACAAGAACTATGTTGACATGGACGAGTATCCTGTCACCACAGAATTGCAGGTAGTGGCAATTGTTGTGATAAACTTCCTCTTCTACTCTTTCTAGATCTCAAATCCCTTTTGAGATTTGTTTTGGTCATTTAGGCCTTAATTTGTTCTAAAATATTTATGAAAAGAATTGATGCGTGAACATAATATCCAATCTGTTTAACACCCCACTCAGTGACGAAGAGGAAGCGATAGGTGTGGGAACAGTTGAATCTTCAGAAGCGATCATGTTGGCAGGTCTAGCATTCAAACACAAGTGGCAGAATAAGTGCAAGATAGAGGGGAAGCCATATGACAAGCCCAACATTGTTACTGGTGAAAATGTGCAGGTAATATCAAGTTCTTCATATGAAGTAACAACTTACATTAAACCAAATCCATTAAAAATCAATTTTAGTTGTTGCTAGGAAAGAAGTGAGGTGGGTTCTATGACTAGTTTGTTTATTAAATTTGCGCTAAGTTTTTTATTTCGTTCAAAAAGATTCATGAATCCTCGTTCGAATTCATAGCCTCTGCTTGTATAAATTCATAGTGGAAATCAGAACCCGGATTGAAATGGACTTATATGTTCTATGAAGGTTGTGAAGCTTGAGTTTATATATAAAGGGTCTATCAAACACATCATCCCATCTGGCTTGTAGATTGTACTTTTGTTTTTGTTTATATGAAAATTTCATTCAACTAGAATCATTTTTCACAAATTTGGCTACAAAATCGTTCCAAATCTGCATTCCTTGCTTGCTTCTGTGCTGCAGGTTTGTTGGGAGAAATTTGCTCGATATTTTGAAGTAGAGTTGAAAGAAGTTAAGTTGAAGGAGGAGTACTATGTGATGGATCCCATCAAAGTTGTTGATATGGTTGACGAGAATACTATTTGTGTGGCATCCATCTTGGGTTCCACTTACAATGGAGAGTTCGAAAATGTCAAGCTGTTGAATATCTCCTCCTGCAGTAAAACAAGGAAACATGGTGAGCCACCAAATCTCCTTCAATTTCTTCGTTCATTGAATAGGACTAACCAATTCCACCTATATGAAGGGATGAAACTGCTAAATCTTGTATTTGTGGTCATCATCTTTGATTGTGTGGATTGTTTCAAGTGAGACACACCCATACATGTGGATGCGAAAAGCGAATGATTTATTGCACTGTTCCTCTACTCGGATTTGGAATGGGATTTTCGGCTTCCCTTGGTGAAGAGAATAAACATGAGCAAGCACACGTACATACTTGTCTATGTCAGAGTCAGATGGGTTATCTAGAGTTCAAAGGAAGATCTACTTGAAGAGCTCATCTTTCACATAAACTATTTGGGCAACTATTTGGGCGCTGATCAACCCACCTTCACCCTCAAATTCTTCAAAGGTTAAATAATGTTTTTTTACTTAATGATCAATGTATTTCATTTCAATTTGTTAGGTTGATGGGGATATTCGAGGTTTTCGATGGAGGAAGAATATTTGATTTAAAGCCTAGACCTTGAAACTCTGCAGGGGCCAGTCAAATAATTGCTCAATATTACTAGATCATATGTCTAGGGTTCGAGGTTTGTTGTTGCCTTTCAAACTTCTATTAGTTTTATTTCATTCAGTTGTAATCCTTGTGAAAAAATTGTATGTGACACATTTTGAATTGTCTATTTGTTTGGGCAGGGCTATCGAAATATCATGTGTAATTTCGCGACAAACGCCAAGGCTCTCACCGATGGTCTGATGAGGTATGGGTGATTCAACATACCTCAAAAGGGGTTGGGGTCCCTCTGGTGGCGTTCTCTCTCAAGGACAATATCAGGCATGATGAGTATGAGATCTCTGACCACCTGAGAAAGTTCGGGTGGATCATGCCCACGTACACCATGGCTCCGGGTGTGGTTCACTAGATCAAGAAATCCGTTAGTATTCCTGTCATAATCCTGTGCCCGAATCAGACACTTTGTGGAGGTCCATATTGGAAGCCGTGGGGATGGATTTCATAGAAGAGAGAATGAAATTTATTTCATCATCACAAACCCTTGATTTCATAGTAGGTACAAGCTCTCGTATTTTGGGTTTAAACTTCTGGTATTTTATTTATTATTGAGCATGAGAAGTCCCTAGGGTTTCAAGGGTTCGAAGAAGATTGTGTGGAGGACCAGCTCGAGGATTATATTGACATCACGCCATAAGGTATACAACCCTATCAGGAGGTATACTGATCTATAGATGTTTATTATGATTAGAATGAGGTTTAAGAAAACATGTCACATACATAGCGTGCTCATAAGAACTACTTTGTATTGTGCAACTATGCAAAATTTTCACATACAATCTTCAAATTCCTCTATCTATCCAATGAATTTTGATTTAGTTAGAGACTTTGTAGAACAAGATAATCACTTATCTTAACATTTTTAGCACCCTAATACCATTATTTTTCTTGTTTGATCTTTTTTCTTAGTAGTTGTATTGAATTGTCTTGTGTTATTGAAATTGTACATTATTTTTCGTGTTTGATCTCTTTGCTTAGTAGTTGTATTGAATTGTTGTGTTATTGAAATTGTATAGTATTTTTCTTGTTTGATCTCTTTTCTTAGTAGTTGTATTGAATTGTCTTGTGTTATTGAAATTGTACATCAGTTAGTTTTTGAATTTTTTGAAGTAAGTGCCAAACCTTACACTTTACAGGGTCTTATCTGGTTCAGGTAAACATGAAGGAGAAGGAAGAAAATAAACCATAGACTTTGAAGCATTAAGTAGACATGGATACTATAGTGGAATTCAGTTTTGAACCTTCATCCTCGAAGGGAAAAGGAACATGTAGAACAAGATTGGTCCTGGTCTAGAGGAAATCCAAAAGGTGATAATGAAAATAATCATGAAGAAGAATCGTATGAAGAACCAGAACAAACTCAAACTGTTGTTATTAAGGGTGCAACATTGGTAGGTTTCATCTTTGTAAGAGTTTATTATAATTGTTGATTTACTATTGTAAATTCTTTGAGTGGTTTCTATGCTTATGCTTGATGGGCAAATATCTTGTCTATAAATTAAAGACATGAAAATTTAAATTTTATTTGCATACAAAATGGCATCGACTGAACAAAATGAAATTGATTGAAGTTCCATTAGCATATCAACATGACTAAAAATTGATGTGCAGGCATACATACCATATACATGCTTCCATCAAAGCTCTAGTCACAGGGCCAACTCCAAACTTCCATCACAACTCCAGTCACACAAATCCAACAAGGAACAGGGAGACATAGTTTCTTGGGGATTCAATTCCCAACATAGTTGAAAGAAGAGGTATGAGACTAAGCAGGTAAAGAAGAACCAACACGTTTGCAGGCTCGTGTAGGTTTGCATGGTGGTGTAGGTGGCAGCGACAGATCAAATCATTATGGACTATGAATTGCAACAAACATTTAATTTTAAGAAGTCATGCTACATTCATTTCTAGCATTACTTCGTGGGAAAAAAATCACTATGAAAATGCATATTTTAAAACAAGATAAACCTAAGATATATCTTCTACATGTGCCTCGTGAAGAGGCCAAATAAGAGGTCCAATTCAAAACATTATGTTAAACTATATGAATTTCAACTTAAGTTGTATGAATTTTAGGAGACTTCGGTTAAAACATTGAAAATTCATTGGTTTTTGTGCCAATTTAATAGTAAAACGAAAAATCGATTAGACTTCTATCTTTCACGATGGATTAATTAGATTAAATGATCGTGACTTCCCCTTACATTTTGGTTTCATAAATAGCTTCCCTACATGTTTCTTTAACATTTGAGAATATCAAGTTAGGGATGCCCATTATCTCAAAACCCCTATAAAGGATGTGCCCTTGGTCATCAAACTAAGGAACTTGGAGGGGTTGAATAATCTCATTCAGACAAAGTGATTCTTGATGAAGAGATTTGGCCTTCTTTTCCCACGAGTCGCCTATCCGTTGAGCGCTCTTTTTATGTGAAAGAAATGTCAAACAAATGCAACTAAAATGGGTTGAGGCGAAGCTTGAAAATGTTTCACTCTCAACCTAGTAGATCTGAGCAGGGTATAGCTATATATATATAATTGATTATAAATGTATTTAAGTGTGATATGTTTGTGGAAAGTGCTCTTGTAAGCATGTTGAATGACAAGAGAGCGCAATACTTCATCATTGAACAATGTCAAACAAGATTTTTTTTTGGGAAAAACCCTTTCACCTCCTTTCATCATCAAAATGGTTTAAAAACTCATCTTTAAACTTAAGGAAAAATAAATAAGGTGAGTAACAACAATATCCAACCCACCCACTGTAATTTAAGAAAAAACCCTTTCTTTTCCAATCCAACATATATACCCTGGATTCTGTTGAGTGTTCCCTTCCCCCTTTTCTGGGACATGCTACCCCTTTTCGGGGATATGCTAGTTTGTATTATAAGACAAATATTGAGGCAAGAGCAGCACAAGGAAAGTACCACAGTGCTCAGAATTAGCATGGAGAAACATTGTCAAAAGATGCTACAACGATTCAAAGTTGGATTACATTGAAAATCCAGAATCTTAATTCGGTATATATTTTCTGCATTTTTTTTTTTTTAATAAAGTGGTCAAAGATGGACAATACAAGGGTTGATTTCCCAAAAGTGCGTTGCAATTACAAAAAAAATTAGCGTGAATCCTCTGTTCCGCCTGTAATGGTTTGAAATTTGCACTGTGGATGTTGCACAACTTTGTCGATACGGAAGATATTGATAATTTTATTGATTAATAATTAAACCCCAATTAAGTTTCCAAATAATGTGAATCATATAGAAGTCACTTGGCAGCAGAAATGAGGCTAATCCATAAGCCAATATGAGAAAACAAATCCATGTATTTCTAAACATATTTTCGTCAAAGTAAATATATTACAAATTTGGGTAATTTTGAAATATATTTACTTAGGAAATCACTGACCGCAGGAAAAGTAAGGCAATATCCAATCTTTTATATTGCCTTACTAACTGGTCACAACTCATTTGGAACGTGATAGAGAAATATCCAATCTTTTATGTAGTATTGAATGTGGGTGGATTATAGACTGTGGATATACTAAATATACACATACACGTTATTGTATTGTCATGCCAATGCCAATTTGTGTGGTTGATTTTGTTTATATTGCATCCCTAATAAATAGAATTCTAAAAAATGTAAATACTCTATCAACACTCACTTATCTCCAAGTGTGTTCTTCCACACCCTTGCTTTATTATTACACAACTTTATTCTTTCTTCAAATTAATGATTTCACCTTAATCTTTTCTCCATTTGTCTTTTATGTTATGTTGATTCTCCTCCCAACATAACAACATGAATGTTGTGGTTTTACATCCTCTCTATCAAGGGTTGTGTGAAGATGTTAACAAGGAGGGGTGGAAAAAATTCCTCTACACATTGCAAGGGCATTTATGTACAAGCTAGGGGTATTAACGTACAATAATACTACAAGAGGAATATTTCTAAGAGGCTTCTTGTGTCTATTAAAACTAAGGAGTAAGTGAAGTTATTATTAATGAGTTGAAGCTAAGAAATGATGATGTTGAGATTCCTACCAATACTACAATGGTGTTATAGGTATAATTGTTTTTGTAATTTTTTGGCACTTTTAGTATCGTGATCAAGTTCCCAAAAGATTCTATTAAAATTTATAGCAGAGACATATCTATGTTTCCAAGTTCCAGAGTATGTAGACCTTTCACAAACTCCATACAATACAAACTTGGAGAAGCCATATTTATTTTAAGAGTGTAGTGATTTTCAAAGAAGATGTCATCGTTAGTTTTTGTGGAAATTTGGTCCATTAAGGGACTTAAGCACATGGTCTCACTACAGGCGATGCGACTAGTACACATTCTAGCACGTTGCTAAAGCTTGTGGGAGGATGCATGCTAACTATTTAATATAATGTTTAGCAATGCTATCAAGATACTTCCCAATTGTTTTTCATTCCTTCAAAAAAGTAGTCCAAAATAACTCATCGTCTCCTTTGGATCGTAAGACTCCTCAGTCAAGAGTTTTTATACTAGTCTAGATTTCATCAAATTCCTTGAAGTTGAAAGTGGAATCATTGATGATTAATAGAACAATTAACTCATGTTAAGAGCATCTTTGTAACATATTATATTTTTAGATTAGCTAGAAGTAAATATATGCATTGGTTACAAGTCAATTAATTGTTCTATTAAGTCTGATTTATGTTTCCTGCAACCATGTTCAGAGATGTCACCCGCTTTCCATGGTCTATTGTCACAGTTTTACCAAACTAAGGGAATCTCTACAGAACTCTAGCTTATCTTTTGGAACAAACTTGGTAAATGCATCTGCAAAATTCAGACTAGTATGTATATTCTTCGACCTCAACTTACCCTATTCAAGGATACTTCAATTAAAGTGATATTGTAACTCTATGTGCTTCGTCCGTGAATGAAATGATGCATTTTTTCCCAAAGGTATTGCACTTTTTCTATCACTATATAACACAAAGTCCTTTTGTCTACTACCCAATTTAGAGAATAGCCTTTGCAACCACAACATCTCCTTAGCTCCTTCTATTCTTGCAATATAGTCTAGTTCAGTAGTGGAAAGAGACACCACCTTTTGCAACATGGAAGTCTAGCTGACCACTGCTATTGCAAATGTGAACACATACCTTATTGTAGAGAATCTTCGATCTAAGTCAACAACCATGTCTGATTCTACATATCCTTTTAATTGTGCATCTTCTCCTCTGAACTTCATTACATGATATGATGTGCCCTTTAGATACCTCAAAATCCATTTCACTACCTGCCAATGAAGTTTTCTTGGATTACTCATATATCTACTAACCACTCCCACTACTTGGGAAATGTCTAGTATTGTACATACCATTGCATACATAAGGATCCCAACTTCCAAAGAATAAGGCATTCTTGCCATGTATTCTTTCTCTTCGGGTGCCTTGGGACACATCTCATAAGATAATTCAAAATAATTCGCTAAAGGTGTGCTCAATTCCTTAACATCCTTCATGCTAAACCTATTCATCACCTTTTCAATAATTTTTTCCTGTAATAGTTTTAATTCTATTTTCTTCCCATCTATGATAATTTCCATTCCAAGGATTTGCTTTGCAACACCCAAATCCTTCATTGAAAAAATCATACCCAACTGTTGTTTTAACCTGTTAATTTCAGCCATGCTAGATCCTATAATTAGCATATCATCAACATATAATAACATCAGTAAAAATACACCATTTTCAAAAGACTTATAGTAGACATAATGGTCATATTCACATCTGGAGAAATTCACCATAAATTGATCAAATTCTAAATACCATTGTCTTGGAGCTTGTTTCATACCATACATACTTTGATTTAATCTACACACTAGGTCCTCTTTACCTTTTTCTTCAAATCCTTTCGATTGCTTCATGTACAAATCTTCCTCCAAATCACCATGTAGAAAGGTTGTCTTAATGTCAAGCTTCTCTAGCTCTAGATCATGAACAAATACTACACCCAAAACTACTCCAATAGAGGTCATTTTTACAATTGGTGAAAAAATCTCTATGAAATCAATGCCCTTATTCTTAGCATAACCTTTGACCACTAATTTGGCCTTGTATCACTTCTTCCCACCTGCTTCTTCCTTGAACCTATACACCCATTTGTTTTGTTATGCTTTCCTCTTGGATGGAAGAGGAACTAAATTCCATTGTTTGATTGGGCATCAGAGCTCCCATTTCATGTAATATTC
>ML793524.1:423930-450255 GCA_009831015.1 Picea engelmannii
GTGACCATCGACCAAGTCTCACATTATGAGCCTAACCCCTTTGCCAACCTCGATAACATTCTTCCTCTCATCCACACCAACAAAGACGCATATCCACTCGTCGAGATGGGTCCTGGGATTTTTAAAGATCCATCCTTGTTAGGCACGTATCATGGAGCACCACCACTCCTTCCCCCTAATCAAGTATGCATCGTCTCATCTAATGGAACTCACACGGATGATACTCTTCCTCCGCAGGAGGTTTCAGTCATTCCCGACGTCTCAATAGTCACAGAACCACTCCAGCCGGAGCCTCCTGCACACTCGTCGACCTCAACCGTCCACGAATCCACATCCCCTCAGGGGCATAGTCCCATTTTGGAGACACTCCCCCAACCCCTCACCCAAATTCCCTTCTTTTACCCTCCACCAGGTATAGAATCTTTTCAGGTAGCCGCAACTCTCACGCTACCAAATATGGTGTTAGCAATCCCAGTTTGGTATTTACACCCACCAGAGATGGTCCCTCGACCATCCATTCCCCCATAGGAAGGAATCCCCATGACGATTCCGGTCCTTACCCCCACTACCCCCATACTCACTACCCCCCCTGCTACAGCTAGGGGCAGGAGGAAGAAGAAAGAGCCCACCGCTCCACTCCCTCCACGCATCCCACCACCTTGCGCACTCTGTGAGAAAGAGGGCCACCAGACCAATAATTTCCCATCACTACCTGAATTACGGAATTTGATTCCCCCCCATCCAAATCCAACAACACCCGTCACTACTGCAAGTACCACTACCACCAACCCTTCCAGTAGTAAAGGGTTGAGGACCAAATATGCGTGTGCTATATGTTCGGAATTTGGCCATTACACCCATCATTGCCCAGCACTGCCACGCTTTCGGCAGACATTAGCTGCGATACGCCAGAACTTCCAGAACAACCCACGCCCTGCTACGTCCTCTTCGAATATCACTGACATTCGTTATGTCACCACTTCCGTCAATGAACGTATGATATTCCCTTGCTCTCTCTGCGATTCATTCACTCATTTTACATACCGGTGTCCTATGATCCTTGCATATAGGCAACGTTAATTGATCCTACTTCACCGACCCGCAGAGACAACAATTGACATTACTTCGCCACTCGAAGATCTTCATGTCATTTCTCCTGAGCCCGAGGCACTCCCAACGCCCCCATGGTTCTTTAATGACATCTCTGAGGATTTACCCCGTAATCCCCCCAACTCTCCGGTTCATTCCTCTGGAGACACTCTCCACCCAACCACCACAGGTACTCCTCAGTACTTCAATATATGGTTCATGACGAGTGAACCCTCATCATCTACTCGCATCACTCCCCTTGCTTCTCCAGCAGGGGGCAATCACGCTAGCACTGAGATCACTCCTCACGACCCCTTATATTCCCTCCGTTTCCAATGCGATGAGGAAATACTAGAAGAACTACACCACCCAGACTCTCCCTGGGACACACTACATCATCGTGCACTCTTCCTACCACAGGTAGCCCTCATGCCTCCTAACCTAAACCCCATTTACGCGGTAGAAACCAAAGATTTTATCCCATCCGGGCCTATCGATTGGTTCAACAATCTCATTCCTGCCCCTGACGCTTTTGAAGAAGGTAATATGGCCAACATTTCCCCCACCATCATTGGAGCTGCTTGCACTCCTCAGGAAATCGCCGCATATAAAGTCCTATTCCAGGAATACAGGGATATTTTCACCTGGTCATACACGGAGATGCCTGGCCTCGACCCATCCATTGTCGAACATCACATCGACACCTGGCCCGAAATCACACCAGTTCGCCAGAAACAGCGACCGCTACACCCATCCAAGGCCGCGGCTATCAAAGCCGAAATCGACAAATTACATACAACCGGGTTTATCTACCCCATCGCTTACACTTCATGGGTTTCCAACCCTGTACCCGTCGATAAAAAACAGGGCACTATCCGCGTTTGCATAGACTTTCGTGATCTCAATAACGCATGTCCAAAAGACAACTTTCCAACGCCATTCATCGATCAAATTATCGACGACTGCGCTGGCCATGAGGCTCTCTCCTTCATGGACGGATTCTCAGGCTATAACCAAATCCAAATCCACCCAACCGATCAGTATAAAACCGCATTTATTACCCCATGGGGTACCTTTTCATATCGTGTCATGCCCTTCGGCTTAAAAAACGCTGGCGCAACCTTCCAGCGGGCCATGACATACATCTTTCACGATCTGGCTGAAATCATCCTCGCATACTTGGACGACCTCACCGCTCGCTCCAAGAAACGCACCCAACATCTCAATGATTTACGAATCATCTTTCAACGGTGTCGCCAGTACAACATCCGTTTGAACCCTCTCAAGTGCGTGTTTTGCGTCACCGCTGGGCGACTCCTCGGTTTTATCGTTTCCCAAAGCGGTATTACCGTGGAGCCCCTCAAAGTGAAAGCGATCACCGAAATTCCACCTCCCCAGAATTTACGGCAATTTCAGAGTCTTCAGGGCAAAGCTAACTTCCTTCGACGCTTTGTCCCAGATTACGCCATACGCGCACATGGTTTCCTTCGCTTACTACGTCACGACATCCCCTTTCACTGGGATGACTATACCCAACAGTCCTTTGACGATCTGAAAGCAGCGCTTTCAAATGCACCTTTGATTAGTGCACCTGACTATAATCGCGACTACATCCTCTACGTATCAGCATCAGCTGTATCAGTAGTCGACGTCCTCGTCCAGCCCAGAGATGACAATCGTGAACATGTCATTTACTACGTTAGTAAGAACCTCTCGGGACCACCCTTGAAGTACAAACACGAAGAGAAACTTGCTCTTGCAGTTGTCCTCGCAGTCCAGAAACTGCGCCATTACATTCTGCTTCGCACCACGAAGGTCGTCGCAGATTCCAACCCTATGCAATATTTGCTCAACCGTCAACAAGTTAACGGCAAATTCGCTCGATGGATCGCTATCCTCCAGGAATACGATCTCGAGTTCTCAACACCTAAGAGTAAGAAGGCCCTCGTTCTCGCCGAACTTGTCACGGCCCTTCCCTCTGACACCACCAGTGCCCCCGTCAACACCGACTTTCCTGACGAACATCTCTTTTACATCACTTCTGATGATCCTTGGTATGGCGACCTTCTCGTCTACCTACGAATTCAAAAGTTCGGTAACCACCTATCACGAGATGATCGTTGGCGTATTCACCATCAGGTCCCCCGCTATCTCCTCATCAAAGACATCCTATATCAGCGGGGCATCGACACCATTCTTCGTCGTTGTCTGACTATTGACGAGGCCGAAAGAGTCTTAAACGACTGCCACAACGGCGCATGTGGGGGCCATCTTTCGGGTATCTCCACGACTCAGAAGATTATCCGAGCCGGTTACTTTTGGCCTACCTTGTTTCACGATTGCATCCACGCCGTGAAACGTTGTGAGCAATGTCAGCTCTATGCCAACAAAGCCCGAGCTCCCCCCGCTCTTCTTCACCCTGTCATTACTGCGGGCCCTTTTTGTAAATGGGGCATCGAATTTATGACTTGTAATCCCCCCTCCAACAATAGTCACAAATACATTGTTGTCGCCGTTGATTACTTCACCAAATGGGCCGAAGCTATGCCCACCTTCAACAACACCGCTGACACTGCAGCGCGCTTCTTCTTTAACCACGTCATATCCCATTTTCGCGTACCACTCCAACTTGTTTCCGATCTTGGGAAACACTTCGAGAATGAGATCTTCGTCGAACTCTCATCTCGGTTAGGCTTCTCTCACGAGTTTGCCTCACCATATTACCCTCAGTTAAACGGATAGGTCGAGGTAGTGAACAAAGTCCTCAAGACCATGTTACAGCGCACGGTTAATAAACATAAAACCAATTGGCATCATATGTTATTTTTCGCGCTATGGGCTTATCGAACGACAGTAAATACCGCTACAGGTTTCACGCCATTTCATTTAGTCCATGCGGTCGATGCAACTCTTCCCATCGAGTGCGAAATTCCCACCCTATGCACCGCAATTGAGCTTTTACCTGACACTGCTCCAATGGAGCAGCGCTTGCTGAACTTGGAGTCTCTGGATGAAGATCGTCGATCTTCCTTACAGAACAACGAGGCAGTTAAAAAACGATCCAAGGCTACCTTTGATCGCCATGTCAACCTTCGATCATTTCATGAAGGCGACCTCGTCCTGGCCTATGATATCGCTCACGATACCTTTGGCCATGGAAAGTTCGAATCACTTTTGCATGGCCCTTATATCATCCAACATTGCCTCACCAAAGGCGCATAAATCCTGGCCTCCCCCGAAGGCCTCTCACTCAAGGAACCCGTCAATGGGTTATAGCTCAAGAAATTTTATGCTTAAAAGTAGTCATACTACTTTAGGTTATTTTTTATTTTATTTTATTTTTTAGTGTTTTTAATATTTTTCCTCTCACCCCTCTCGTCTAAACTATCCTTTGTGCTATTGACAGATTCTTCCTTCACCAACCTACCACATCAGTTATGCCGACGGTGCCAGCCATTGGACACAAAATCTCGCTTCGGCGGCTTGGGCTCTATACACCCCCTCACACGAAATGCTACATTCAAGCGGCATCTGTTTGGGACCAGCAACCAACAACCAAGCCGAATACACTGCGGTCATTGGCCTCCTGGCCGACGCCTAGCGTCATCATATTCATCACCTTAGCGTCTTCCTCGACTCTCAACTAGTCGTTCTCCAGCTCAACAACGTTTACCGTGTACGCGATCCGTGCCTCTTTCGCAAATACCTGCAGGTTAGATTATTATCTCGACATTTTGATTCCATTAAATTTACACATATTCCAAGACAATTGAATCAAACAACAGATGAAATAGCTAACATGGTGTTAGATTGGCATATATCACATCAAGCTACACATACATAAAACATCTCATAAATCCTGTCACAGCATATAGATAGAACAAACATCATCATCAACCAACAAAAACATATGTAAACGACATCAGGATCTCAAAAAATATGTATACTCATATATATATATATATCAAGGCCTAGCAGGCCATCCGAATGTTTACATACAAAAAAAAATACATGTGCCCGCAGGCTATCATAGTCCCTCGGTACAAAAAACGGCTCACCAGCCTATATACAACCAAAACAGGTATACATCATACATCAGGGTGCCTCTATGGCACCCCCACCTGCTCCTCTCTCAGGAGGAAGTGGTGGCCCACCCTCACCTGCCCCAGGCGGTGGTGGCGGACCACCCATCGGACCCTCCTGCCCCGGCGGTAGGCGTCCACTAGTCATCGCGGCAAGCACAGCTGCTCGTCGCACTATACCCCGCCATGGTGGCGATACTCCTATACACTGCTCCAGGAACCCCTCGTCCTGGATGCGTATCCACATGCCCTCAAGCACGTCCTATAACACCGTCTCCAGACGACGGCGTATATCATCAAAATCTACTCCGGCTGCCGCAGGAGGAGAGTGCGATGGCCCCGCACCAGGGTCATCGAACTGGCACCTCCTCGCTGCCCTCTCGGGCTCTGCTGGTCGCCCCGCGGCCTCATCTCGCCGACGCCTCTCTCCAAGCGGCAGTCTCTCCGGATCTCACTGAACCGACACTCTCTACAACTCCACCTCGCGCCCGTGAGGTGCCACATCTGCACAAGCAACACACACCAAACAAACGATCGTATCAGCATCTATATCACATACATATAAACTGATATCTCAAATGATAAAATAAATCAAAAACACACATAATACTCAACATACCTCGATGGTCAAAAGCCTCCCCAGGAGGCAGCACCATGTCCGGGTCTCCCCGGAAGTCAACCCCAGCATAGGGGTACTGCAGTATCACCTGCGCCATCTGCCGCCATATCTGCGCCGCCTGCGCCGAAAATTAGTGGCCACCTTCGCCACCACCGTGGCAAACCAAAACTGACGACCACCGCCTCAAGCGCGACTCTCGTGCCCCTGATGCCTCTAGTAGAACCCTCGGGCGCAACATCGACACCGTCTCTAAAAACCAGGCTACCAGGATCGACCCAAACGTGAACTCTCCTGTACCTGTGGACCGACAACGGTCCAACTGCGCGATCATCCGCGCATGCAGCGTCAGTCCCCACGCGAACTGCTCGCCACCCAAAACTCTCTCCAGCACCAACAGCTGGCCACCACTAATCCGTTGGGTCGCCAGTGACCCATACACATGAACAATCATCGCCGCTATACAACGATGTGATAAGGCGTCAATAGCACTGACGCTCACTACAGTCCCAGACATGAAGTTCTCGCCAGAGAAATATCGCTCGGCGATCGTCACCAGGGTTGTATCCCTTGGCAGCACAGGCTCTGTCGGTAAGGGCCTTCCCCGAAAATGGAGCCCAGTCAAAAAATACACATCCTCCACCGCAGTGAAGGGGATCTGCTCTCCTCACACGAGGAAGCAGTGCAGCTTCGGACTCCACATCTGGAGCAGGAACTGCAGTAAGTACTCCTGTGCCGGTATCAACGGACACTCAAAAAACTTTAGCAACCCACAGGTTTCTAAAGATGCTCGCACTGCAGGCCCCGCATTGGCCACAACATCTCGCAACTGCGACCAGTCTCGCTCACGCCACCGAATAGCCATAGTCACTACTAGCCACCTGCACACAACACAAAGTCCTATATCAGCTTATGCAACCATCAAATGCATAAAAAAGACTCCCTTTTTACCTTGCCTCATAGGCGCGGTTTTTTCACCCACAAGCGCGCACATATGCGCGCTTGTTCACTATACAAGCGCGCATATATGCGCGCCTGTTCACTACACAGGCGCGCTCATGAGCGCGCCTGTTCACTGCACAGGCGCGCTTCTGAGCGCGCCTGTCCAACTTATAGTCGCGATCAAGAGCGCGACTGTCCACCTCACAGGCGCGCATGGCTGCGTGCCTGTCCACCTCACAAGTGCGCCCCTAGGGCACGCTTTAAATTACCCTACCCACGCACCCATGCACTCATATTTAGTGAACAGGCGCGCATGTATGTGCGCCTTCCACTGAATCGCCCGCGCATGTGGGCCCACATCCTATCAAAAATCCCCTTAAACCCCCTGTACGGCCCCCCGTACCTACCCTGCCCAAAAATTGGAAACCTATTTCTATGCAGGATGATTAGACCACTAACCTGACACTCACAAACCACCAGTCGGATACCTCGTGCTCCCTGAAACTCTAAATCTCCTCTGCAATCTGCTCGTCCAGTCACTATAGCAGCAGGTACAAATGAGGTGGCAATGTGGGCCCTACAACTATATATAGGCTTTTTGTCAAACTTCCACTCACCATTCCGGGAGCCCACGGTGTCCATTTTTCAAACCGTCTTCAGCCACGGGATCAACATCCCGCCACCTACATCATAGCTGTCCCTGGGTCACTTTTCATCATGAGCCCTAGGGGCGCCTTTTCTTCACATCATGGTCAGGTATGCACGCGCATTGTCACATTTGTCAAATACATGCTCATATCTTTGATTCTCTTCAGATATTGTTCATTTTGGGTATTTGGTTGTTATGTGCGCAGGTACTTGCTCATCGGTCATCAACATCATCCCTTCAGGTATATAGTCAGCACTAGCATGTAGTCTCTCCCGCTGTATTGCATTTACATTTCCAGTCACACCCGCTGATATTGACCTTTAGGATCTTCATTCCCGGCTCTGCAGTACCCACACCTCCATTTTGCATCTTCGGTGTTGTAACCCGGTAGCATTCTCACCCACATGAGTTGTCCCATTCATAGCACATTTTGGCACTTTTGACACTCATGTTGTTCTTCATTACCCTTTAAGGATGGGAGTCCCGATAGTCTTTCATCATGTCGTGAATCAGCCACATACTCATTCTCTTCATTTTGCTAGCTTTCCCACACAGACTCCCAGATTATCTCTTTATTGTTCTTTTTTTTTACCTGCACCTCCGCAGGATCATGAACCCTCCATTTCATCCACAATCAGTTTGCCCCTCTGCAAACCTACCTTCATTTCACCCACCTCATACAGAAACTCACCAATGGGGCCCCCACTCTTCATCAGTTTTACAAGAAAATTATGCCCTCCCTGGGGCATGCATTTCACACTAGGGCACCCGTTTCTGTATTTGTACATTTCTCCCCAAAATTATTCATTATTTATTGTACAAACACCTTTATTTCCAGTCATTACATTTTCTTTTGTCGTCACCGTTGGCGACTTGCTTCATTTTGGCCACACGCAACCCATGTCACCCTTGGTTGGAGCATTACTTATCATCTACCCTTACCGGCATCGTCCATATCTTCAGAGTACTCCACAGGTCACTTACCTTCACCCTCTGAATTTGTTCACTTTGTCCCGCCTCTGGCACAACTTATCACCGGTTTTGTCGTCCCCCTGACACTCGACCTTGTTACACGGTTGTGGCCACTTTTTCATCTCATACATCCTCCAACCAAGGGCAGTCTTGTGTCTCCCACTTCTTGACTTCGTCTATATACCTCTGCCACTTCCTCACCTTAGTAGATTTTATGAATCCCTTTGCTTCTGGGAGTCACGTTCCCCTTTTGTCGACAGCAGCACACTTTTTCTAGAAGGGCGACAGTATCTTGATTCTCATTCTCCATTTAATGAGAGATCTCGGACAACACAGGGTGAAACACCATTGCTCCCTGCTGTCGTTGGCCCCCATAACATTTGACGCCAACACTTTCTCATGTTATGGTGGGTCTTACCTTGCGACTATTGCATTTATTTTTACCATTTTCCGAAAACCTCTGAACTTGGTAGGGCCATCAATGCCCACATCATCGTCGCTGCTTCTTACCGTGAACATTACCTATTATTCAGAGCATGTTCCTTTGAAGAATTGTCTTCTGCCTTTATTATCACTGCCCCCGAGGGCGCTGCAGTCGTCTACATCAACACTTCTGTCATCTTTTGTCAGAGTTACATAACACGAGCATGGGGCATGCCCACCTCGTTTGTACACAGTTGTATATTGTTACACACCTTATGGAAGGTCGGGTTCTACCGGTTCCTTTCTCCTCCAACGGATCGCTCTGAACGGTCTCACTATTGCTCTCTCTTACAACCACATTCTCAGTAGAAGAAACATTGATGGATTTCGGCTATATGTTTGCTCCTAACCTCATCCATCAGGGGGCATCTGTTATCACTGAAATTTCGTCCGCACATGGCGACAAGAACTCAACATCGTCAAACAGGAATGAAGTCATTCATGGCACTGAATTAATTTCACAGCATGGCAAAAGGGTCAAAAACTATACAAAATAACCAAAAATGGAAGGGCGTTTTACATAAGTTGGGTGCGCGCGCATAGGCGCGAAACAAAAACGTACAATGCGCACATGCGCGCACGATGCGCGGTTGTTGGCGCAAAAACCCGCGCACCTGCTAAACGGTGCATTTATGGAATTGGTCGGCCTCCCAACCACTTATGGATCAGCTCCCAAGCTGATTTGACTCCCAAATCTGAGCTGAATCCGCATGGTAGGCTGGTCAAAGACCTAATTAAGCCCTAAAGAGCCCCTCTTCACACCTCAAAGGAGTTACATAATCACCCAATGCTATGCTATAAAAAGCCATGAAGAAACATCATTTTCTCAAGGAATTTCATGTAATGTTATACTGCTTAGATTGTTTTAAGGACTCACTCCTTGACAATAACACATTAGCACATTTCATTGAGCCATTCACCTCTCCATTGAGTGAATGTGCTTGGAGTTCTTTCACCATCATTCTCATTTTCTTATTGTAAGGAGAGCAAGTTTGTGAGGACACAAGAGCCTTCCTTTGGAGGAAGAAGGGACTCATAGTCCCCTTTCTTCATTGTGTTTTGATTTCATCAATTGATCAGCCTAAAAACATTGGTGATATTGGTATTTTTGTGTTTGTTATTTCTTTATCCATATGCTCATAGTTTTAGTTTGTTTTAATTTAATTCTTGCTTATACTTTTGTTGTTCTTTTCCTAACCCTTTCCTCTACAGCTGTCATGCTCAGCAAGACCCAACTGGGCATGTAAGAACCCTTTATTTTCTCACCAAGTGACGAATTGGGTGCAAACAAGTGTCCTCTGTGGTCTAAGACTAAATTCCAAAATAAGATAATGGATCTTTTTTAGTCTGGATATGATCCTTCCGAATGGGAATTAGTTGCAACCGTTCAGATGGTGAATATATGTCCCTCATTGAGGATAGTGACTCCTTTCCTGAAGATAACTTCTATGACCAAAATTCTGATACTGACTCAGAATTATCCCAAATAGATGAAACCCTTCATTTTCTTGACATTAAAATGATGTCATCCTATACAGACCTCCCAGCCCTTCTCAAACAAAGGTCTGATCTTCAAGCCAAATTGTCCGTACTCACTCTTGGAAAATTTCAGCTCTCCAGACGCTATGCTTCACAAATTGCTCAACTCTCTGCCCAAATTGCTAAGATCCAGCAGCCAAGCATGGTGAATATTCAAAATTACACACCCACAGATGTTGATTTTATCCCAACACAAAGAAAAGAGTCTAGAGCAAAAAGTATTGTTAAATTTTCAGAACCTATTCAGGAAATTCAGTCAGAGGATGAATCTTTAGACAATACTATATTCCATCTAGAAAAATAAATCAAAGAAAAAGAAGCATTAGTTGCTGATTTATGGAAGAGATTAAAGCTACAGAAAGAAGAATTGAACTTTCTCAAGACAAAACGAGATGAACAACTAGAAAGAGAAATGTTCAATGAAGATACAGAAATTGAACCATTTGAGTCTAAACAAGTGAATGGCTTAGATGATAGATTGGTTATACCTGTAAATATAAAAGTCCAAGGATATCTGCAATACACTTTAGATGCACAACTTGATACAAGTGCAATGAATTCATGTGTTAAGCATGGAGCGATCCCATCTTACTATTGGCAGCCAATAGATATCTAATTCCGAGCTGTCCACAAATTTGAAATAAAGATCAAATATATTGCTCTAGACTTCCCTATACTCATACAGGAAGAAAAAGTATCTGTTACACTTTACTGTTATGATACTGGTGCAGATATACTATTAGGACATGATTTTGTAAATAAATGTTTACCTTTTGTTATAGGCAGTAACTTTGTACAGATTACAGTTTTGGTCAAAACAGTCAAAGTATCCAGAAAGTCTTGTTACAAAACAAGAATTGCAGTAAAGCAAACTTTCCAACAAATTGAGAAATCTGCAAGCAGTCTGGTACATATTCAAAAAATCATTGGTCATGCTGAAAAGAATGGTATAGAAATGATAAAAGACATTAAAGATAAGATAGAATGTGATTGTACATCAGACTATCCGAATGGCTTTTGGAACAGAGAAAAATATTTTGCCAGCCTGCCCTATAAGAAAGATTACACTCCAAAACCACAGAAAGCCTCTGCAAATCACATGTCTCCCACGGAATGTAAATACTGTCAGAAAGAGATTTCAGAACTCTTAGAAAGAAAGTTGATAGAGATTAGTAGGAGCCCTTGGGCTTGTCCTGCCTTCTATGTCAACAAGCACAGTGAACAGAAAAGAGGAAAACCTAGAATGGTGATAAACTATAGAGCTTTGAATGATGCTCTACTCCCTATCAAGTTTCCTTTACCATCCAAAGAGTTGTTGTTTTCAAAGATCAGGAAGTGTAATGTTTTCAGTAAATTTGATTTGAAAAACGGATTTTGGCAAATTGGGATAGTCCCTAAAGATAGATACAAAACTGCATTTGTTGTCCCAAATGGTCAATATCAATGGAAAGTGATGCCTTTTGGTTTGAAGAATACTCCATCCGAATTCCAGAAAAGAATGGATGATATCTTCAAACACCTTAATTTTGTAATTGTATATATTGATGATTTGCTTGTTTGTTCTCTAGATTGCAAAGCTCATGTACAACATTTGAAGGTTGTTTATGACCTTTTGTATAAACATGGTTTGGTGCTCAGTCGTTCGAAACTTTGTTGGGCACAGACAAAGATTGAGTATCTTGGGTTGATACTATACAAGGGAGAAGTAGAACTCCAAGATCATATTTTGAAAAAGATTTCAGAATTCCCTGATGAAATTCTTGACCAGAAACAACTCCAGAGATTCCTTGGTTGTCTGAACTACATCCGACAATTCTATGAAAATCAAGCAAAGGATGTCAGAATACTACAGAAAAGATTGAGTAAAGTTATACCATGGAATTATAAGATGACTCAAGCTGTTCAAATAATAAAACAAAAGATCTAGAATCTCCCAAAGCTATATCTTCCAGATATGACCTTACAACTTATATTAGAAACTGATGCCTCAAATGATACTTGGGCAGCAATACTATTGTAGAAAAATGGTCCCAAATTGGAAGAAGTTTGTATATATACTTCTGGATGTTTCAGTGACACTGAATCAAGATACCCTTCATCACATAAAGAAATTCTTGCTGTCAAGAATGGCATTAAAAAATTCAGATTGTTCTTAAAGCCCGTACATTTTATTGTCAGAACTGATCTAAAACATATGACGAGAATGCTATCTAATCAACGTCTGTTGGAACAGGGAAACAACAGAATACTGCGATGGAGCTTATGGCTTGACGGATTTGATTTTGAAATTCATTACAAGCCTGGTAAAGACAATTGTGTTGCTGATCTTTTGACTAGAGAAGTTGCTTCTCATAAAGAACAAGATGAGACTATCAAATGGCTTCATCTTCCTCGAGCATAAGAGATGCTCCTCCACCAGGATTAAAATGGATCCTAGTGTGTAATAATTGTAAATATTGTTACTGTTTTGATTGCTTAGTTTGCAGTATTAAGTCCAGTCCAACATGCACTAATATTTTGAATGAATGGGTACAGTCTTGTAATCATCAGCATTCCTATTACAGCTACTTCAGGTTTAGTCATAATATGGCTAGAGGTATAATTTCAGGAGGACCATTTCAAGGTCAAATTTATATCGTGCTGTATACACCTTGCATCACATATGAAAATTACTCCAAGATCATGTTGCAGGTGAAATATGACAGTTCTTGCTGGATAATCTTTGAATGTTCACTATTCAAAGAATCTCAGATCTGATGGTCTGGTTGGTTATTCATTTTATTCTAAACTCACTGTCCCAGAGATATTTTATTCTTTGGAAGCAGTAAATACGCTTTCAAACACTGGTTTCGTGCATAAATTGAAGAAGCTGCACACTACGAAGGATGGTTTGTTTTTAACTTATAATTCCAAGGAAGTGAGCTGCACTTTTGTCAAGTTGAGCCACCTCAACCTCAAAGTTATAAAGTTACCAGTGAATATTACGGAGACTTATGTGTTCCAGATGAGGAGCTTATTCCAGCCATGATGGGATCTCCATTCTATAAATGTTTCAGCGGAATGCCACCTTTCTCCAGTGAACATAGCTCTCCTCCAAGCAATCATTTTGGTTATGACAGTGATGGATCTTTTGATTCTATTGCTGAGTATAACATTATTAATCGTATGGAAGCATGATGGGCCTATATGGTTTCTATTTCTAATAATTGATATATTGATTCTTTTCATGTCTAACGGGCTGACAGTGGTGTCCCGTCAGTTCCGTGGGTTCCTGTAGAACTCCACTTTGTAATCATGTGATATAATCTATTCATAGATTTGCGAATATTTATTTCTGTCTGGTCATTCCGTAAAATTCGGTATGGGTCCCCATATGGTCGAGCCTCTAAGGGACGAGATAACAGCTTTTGTCCACATCTTCCCCATCCACTTGAAGGAATCTTTGTCTACAGGCAGTTGCCAGTCTATGGTTACCAGTAACTTGCTAAAATTTGTATAAATAAGGCTCTACCCCTCTCATTTTGGACATTCGAAAATTGAGAGAGAGTCTAGTAAGAGTCTAAGTAGTGTCGAGCAGTGTGTATCCTCTTCACTCGCCTTCAGGAACTTGTGAATGAAAAACACTGATCTCAAGTGTAATGTCCTTATGTTATAGCTCTTTTATGCTATATGATCCTACTCTGTAAAATTTGGTATCAGAGCTATCACTGGCTCATATAGCATTTGAGGAAGAAAATAAAACTCCTTCCCCTCTTCAAATTGAAGATATTGAAATAAATGCCTCTTTCAAATGGTTTGGTTCTTCAAGTTCTAAAGAAGAACATAAACATCTAACTCTTAAGCAGCTCGCTAAAGAAGTTCCCAATCCAGCTCTAGCAAGAATTGCGGAAGTTCTGGAAATTGTTGTTGAAAAGATAGAGTTAGTTAAGAAACAATCTTTTGAATTAGAAGATGATATTAGAAAAGCATCACGAGCTAGGTCTTCACTAGTTCCTTTTATCAAAGCAATAGATGATGCTGAAAGTTCCACAAAAAATGCACCTCGTTCATCACATGATGATGCAGGTGGAAATGCTTTCCAATCTTCTTGGGAAAAGTGGTGCAATGCAAAATATGGTTCATCCAAAAAAGTCCCCTTTGATCCTGCCAACTCTTCTGAACATGCTTCATTCTCAAGAGAGAATATTGAATTTGCACCCATTACAAATCTTAATTGCAGATCAAAAAATGAAATGATGATGATAATTCAGAAGTGGAAAGCTTGGGCAAGAACCCAAAAATTGATATTCAAAGATAAGGTAACTTGGAGTGATTTAGCTTTAAGGTTGACCTGGGGATTTACTGGAAATTTAGGACTCTGGTGGGACAAAGTTCGAGAAGAAGACAAGCTTAAATTACTAAATAATAATAGTCCAATTGAAGAGCTTGTTAAAGCTGTAGTGCATGAATTCTATTGCAACATAAAGATTGATTCTAGTCATTATGCTGATTTATTTATGAATCAAGAATTATGCCATATATCTCAACTCCCAGAATTCCTCTTTACTATGCAAGATTTATTGTACAAAGCCCCTGACCCATAAAATGTAGCATATTTACGAAAGTATTTATCTGCTATGCCTGGCAAAGTACCCAACCTAGTTAGAGATAGACTTGAAGAATTGGATATTGATATATCACAATTGTCTCTAGCAGGTTTGCACGAGCATATAGTTATCTCTCTGCAAAAATAATGTCTTAGGAAAAAGACTAATAAATCTTTAAAGAAACAATTAGGTTTCGACTCTTCTATCTGTGATATGTTTGCAGAAACATATCACTTTGGTTGTAATAAAAAACATACAAGGAAGGGATCATGTAACAAGGATTGTGGCTGTTTTAAATGCAAAACTATGTCTAAAGGATTTTCTAAGAAATATCCTAAAAGATTCACAAAAAACAGTCATTCCAGAAAGAAAGCTTACTTCAAGCGCCGACCACAGAATCATAAAGCAAAGAAGTCCTCATGCTTTATTTGTAAAAAGCCTACCCACTGGGCTTCTCAGTGTCCTCTGCGGTCTAAGACTAAATTCTAAAATAAGATAATGGATCTTTTTCAGTCTGGTTACGATCCTTCCGAATGTGAATTAGTTGACAACCGTTCAGATGGTGAATATCTGTCCCTCACTGAGGATAGTGACTCCTTTCCTGAAGATAACTTCTATGACCAAAATTATGATACTGACTCAGAATTATCCCAGATAGATGAAACCCTTCATTTTCTTGACATTAAAATGATGTCACCCTATACAGACCTCCCAGCCCTTCTCAAACAAAGGTCTGATCTTCAAGCCAAATTGTCCGTACTCACTCCTGGAAAATTTCAGCTCTCGAGACACTATGCTTCACAAATTGCTCAACTCTCTGCCCAAATTGCTAAGATCCAACAACCAAGCATGGTGAATATTCAAAATTACACACCCACAGATGTTGATTTTATCCCAGCACAAAGAAAAGAGTCTAGAGCAAAAAGTATTGTTAAATTTTTAGAACCTATTCAGGAAATTCAGTCAGAGGATGAATCTTGAGACAATACTATATTCCATCTAGAAAAATCAATCAAAGAAAAAGAAACATTAGTTGCTGATTTATGGAAGACCTTAAAGCTACAGAAAGAAGAATTGAACTTTCTCAAGATAAAACGAGATGAAAAATTAGAAAGAGAAATGTTCAATGAACATACAAAAATTGAACCATTTGAGTCTAAGCAAGTTAATGGCTTAGATGATAGATTGGTTATACCTGTAAATATAAAAGTCCAAGGATATCTGCAATACACTTTAGATGCACAACTTGATACAGGTGCAATGAATTCCTGTGCTAAGCATGGAGCGATCCCATATTACTATTGGCAGCCAATATATATCTCATTCCGAGCTGTCCACAAATCTGAAATAAAGATCAAATATATTGCTCCAGACTTCCCTATACTCATACAGGAAGAAAAAGTATCTGTTACACTTTACTATTATGATACTGGTGCAGATATACTATTAGGACATGATTTTGTAAATAAATGTTTACCTTTTGTTATAGGTAGTAACTTTGTACAGATTACAGTTTTGGGCAAAACAGTCAAAGTACCCAGCAAGTCTTGTTATGAAACAAGAATTGCAGTAAAGGAAACTTTCCAACAAATTGAGAAATCTGCAAGCAGTTTGGTACATATTCAAAAAATCATTGGTCATGTTGAAAAGCATGGTATAGAAATGATAAAAGACATTAAAGATAAGATAGAATCGGATTGTACATCAGACTATCCGAATGCCTTTTGGACCAGAGAAAAATATTTTGCCAGTCTTCTCTATAAGGAAGATTACACTCCAAAACCACAGAAAGCCTCTGCAAATCACATGTCTCCCACGGAATGTGAATACTGTCAGAAAGAGATTTCAGAACTCTTAGAAAGAAAGTTGATAGAGATTAGTAGGAGCCCTTGGGATTTTCCTGCCTTCTATGTCAACAAGCACAGTGAACAGAAAAGAGGAAAACCTAGAATGGTGATAAACTATAGAGCTTTGAATGATGCTCTACTCCCTATCAGGTTTCCTTTACCATCCAAAGAGTTGTTTTTTTCAAAGATCGGGAAGTGTAATGTTTTCAGTAAATTTGATTTGAAAAGCGGATTTTGACAAATTGGGATAGTCCCTAAAGATAGATACAAAACTGCATTTGTTGTCCCAAATGGTCAATATCAATGGAAAGTGATCCATTTGGTTTGAAGAATGCTCCATCCGAATTCCAGAAAAGAATGGATGATATCTTCAAACACCTTAATTTTGTAATTGCATATATTGATGATTTGCTTGTTTGTTCTGTAGATTGCAAAGCTCATGTACAACATTTGAATGTTGTTTATGACCTTTTGTATAAATGGTTTGGTGCTCAGTCGTTCGAAGTTTTGTTGGGCACAGACAAAGATTGAGTATCTTGGGTTGATACTATCCAAGGGAGAAGTAGAACTCCAAGATCATATTTTGAAAAATCTTTCAGAATTCCCTGATGAAATTCTTGACCAGAAACAACTCCAGAGATTCCTTGGTTGTCTGAACTACATCCGACAATTCTATGAAAATCAAGCAAAGGATGTCAGAATACTACAGAAAAGATTGAGTAAAGTTATACCATGGAATTATAAGATGACTCAAGCTGTTCAGATAATAAAACAGAAGATCCAGAATCTCCCAAAGCTATATCTTCCAGATATGACCTTACAACTTATATTAGAAAATGATGCCTCAAATGATACTTGGGCAGCAGTGCTATTGCAGAAAAATGGTCCCAAATTGGAAGAAGTTTGTATATATACTTCTGGATGTTTCAGTGACACTGAGTCAAGATACCCTTCATCACATAAAGAAATTCTTGCTGTCAAGAATGGAATTAACAAATTCAGATTGTTCTTAAAGCCTGTACATTTTATTGTCATAACTGATCTGAAACATATGAAGAGAATGCTATCTAATCAACGTCTGTTGGAAAAGGGAAACAACAGAATACTGCGATGGAGCTTATGGCTTGACGGATTTGATTTTGAAATCCATTACAAGCCTGGTAAAGACAATTGTATTGTTGATGTTTTGACCAGAGAAGCTTCTCCTCATAAAAAACAAGATCAGACTATCAAATGGCTTCATCCTCCTTGAGCATAAGAGATGCTCCTCCACCAGGATTCAAATGCATCCTAGTGTGTAATAATTGTAAATATTGTTACTGTTTTGATTTCTTTGTTTGCAGTATTAAGTCCAGTCCAGCATGCACTAATATTTTGAATGAATGGGTACAGTCTTGTAACCATCAGCATTCCTATTACAACTGCTTCAGGTTTAGTCATAATATGGCTAGAAGTATAATTTCAGGAGGACCATTTCAAGGTCAAGTTTATATCTTGCTGTATACACCTTGCATCACATATGAAGATTACTGCAAGATCATGTTGCAGGTGAAATATGACAGTTCTTGTTGGATAATGTTTGAATGTTCAGTATTCAAAGAATCTCAGATCTGGTGGTCTAGTTGGTTATTCATTTTATTCTGGACTTACTATCCCAGAGATGTTTTATTGTTTGGAAGCAGTAAAGACGCTTTCAAACACTGGTTTCGTGCAGAAATTGAAGAAGCTGCACACTACGGAGGATGGTTTGTTTTTAACTTATCATTCCAGGGAAGTGAGCTGCACTTTTGTCAAGTTGAGCCTCAACCTCAAAGTTATAAAGTTACCAGTGAATATTACGGAGACTTATGTGTTCCAGATGAGGAGCTTATTCCAACCATGATGGGATCTCCATTCTATAAATGTTTCAGCGGAATGCCACCTTTCTCCAGTGGACATAGCTCTCCTCCAAGCAGTCATTTTGGTTATGACAGTGATGGATCTTTTGATTCTATTGCTGAGTATAACATTATTAATCGTATGGAAGCAGGATGGGCCTATATGGTTCCTATTTGTAATAATTGATATATTGATTATTTTCATGTCTAACGGGCCGACAGTGGTGTCCCTTCAGTTCCGTGGGTTCCTGTAGAACTCCACTTTGTAATCATGTGATCTAATCTATTCGTAGATTTGCGAATATTTACTTCTGTCTGGTCATTCTGTAAATGTCGGTATGGGTCCCCATATGGCCGAGCCTCTAAGGGACGAGATAACAACTGTAGTCCACAGCTACCCCATCCACTTGATGGAATCTTTATTTATAGGAAGTTGCCAATCTATGGTTACTGGTAACTTGCTAAAATTTGTATAAATAAGGCTCTACCCCTCTCATTTTGGACATTCGAAAATTGAGAGAGAGTCTAGTCTGAGTCTAATTAGTGTCGAGTAGTGTGTATCCTCTTCACTCGCCTTCGGGAACTTGTGAATGAAAAACACTGATCTCAAGTGTAATGTCCTTATGTTATAGCTCTTTTATGCTATATGATCCTACTTTGTCTCTAGTTTCTGCCTGAGCAGTCGGCCAGGAGCCTGTCTGACACTCTCTTTCTCCGGAACAGAGAACTAAAATTCAATGCCCTGCTTTTCTGTGCAGTTATAGCTTAAACACTCTATGTTTTATGTAATGAGTGAAATCAGTTGATTAATACAAAGAAGTTTTGTTTGGAAGTGATTCTACTTTGATACGAGCCTTGTGTCTTAAGTATATGATTGCGAGAAGTCTAAATGTCCAGTATTGGGTGAAGTGATATTCTTGAATGTGGTCTCCAGTAGTTGCTGTAGGATACGTAAGACAGTCGTTGAAGCCGAAGAAAGGCGTGCAGTGCTGCAGAGTCCTTTTCCCATAGTAAGTGATATCTTACCTCTCAATATATATTTACTTACTTGCAATATTTGAAGTATACTGTCAGAAGTTGCAGTAGTTGACAATGGCATCACCAAACAACAAGTCTTCTTATGATTTATCTGCGGATGTTAAGTATAAGCCATCTAAATGGTACAAGCATTTCCTCATTCAGTCTTCCTCCTCTAAATCTCTATACAATACTAGATTAATAGCCCAGGAATATGAGCCTGATGTTAATTGGAGAATGCCTGAGATCGAACCATCTAAGATTTATGATTTACCTATGTTTAAGTTTCGGGCTACTACACTCATCCATTATTGTTCTCATAATGTGCCATTCTCTCTTGGTCAATCCATTTACCAGATTCCTCTTATTCAGCAAGCTGATATCGATTGGGGTTTAGAGCATGGATATAAATATGTCCATCTGGGACTCATTCAGTTTGGAATCAATCCTTTAGTCAGACCTAGTTTAGATACATATGTACTAAACTGTATTCTTGACTCTCGGCATAATACCTTCTCTGATACCTTAATATCAGGATTCCAAGCTCCCTTTCATAATGGATCAGTTTGGTCATCGGCCCTTCCCAGATATCAAGTTTCTCTTACAGATCCCTACATCCATTCTCTACTTCAAGCCTATGTACAATTTTTCGGATTTAATATGGTTGAATCTTCTAAAATTTCTCAATTACATACCACTACATGTCTTCGCTTTGTCTCTACAACTATGCAAGCGCTTAATTCTAAATTACTTCAACGTGCTACATATGAAAGCGTGGTGGTTGGCCCCGACAATGTCTCCCCTCTTACTTTAGGTTTTTCCAAACTTACTGTTGTCGAGGAATTGTCTGCAGAATATGAACCCATCTCTTCCAAGATATCACCCCCTATGGCTAGAGAATTAAAAATAGAACAAAATTCATCTGGAAGAAATGTCTTAAGAATAGGAACATCACAGAGCACAAGAAATCAAGAATTAGAAAGGAAATTGTCCTCCCTTTCAACCAGCATCTCTGATTCAACTCAAAGAAGATCTTCATTCTCTGATAGATCATCCTTATCCTCCTCCTCATTTTCTAAAGCCCCTGTATATAAACCTATCTTGAATAAATCTGATTTAGATAATCATCTGTTGACACATCAGAAAGGTTCTAAGAATTGTTATTATTGTAAAAAGAATATCCCTACACAAGAGCAAACCTCTAAGCCTTCTGTAAAAGCTAACATATCCCATGTACCATCTGCCCCTAAGAATTTTAGGACATTCTAGTCAAAAATAGAACACAATGGCCAACATGCCAATTGTTCTGAATGTCAAGATCTAGCCATCCCTATGCTAAAAATGATAAATGCCCCTTTGCCAAGGAGTGATAGGGATAAAAAAAACTACTCTACCACACATAAGTCTTGGACCAGGAAATCACACTCCTGCATTCAAGAATGATTTAGTAGCTGATCTAGATTTTATAAAATATAGAAAAGCAGATGCAGAACCATCTCAAGATATTGTGAGACTACAAAATTATGCAAACTACCAGTCAGTTTGTCTTGCACAGAACATTGATGATATAGCGCAAGATTTGATACAGACTAAAACCCATATGAATGTTTTGCATTCAGAAATTGATTCTTTAGAAAATAATCAAGAATAGATGAAGTCTCAACTTGAGAAGATTCTTGAGAAAATAGAAATAATTCAGACTGCAGTCTTTAGTCTGAAAGATTATTTTGAGGAAGAAAATAAAACTCCTTCCCCCCTTCAAATTGAAGATATTGAAAGAAATGTCTCTTTCAAATGGTTTGGTTCTTCAAGTTCTAAAGAAGAACATAAACATCTAACTCTTAAGCAGCTCGCTAAAGAAGTTCCCAATCCAGCTCTAGCAAGAATTGCTGAAGTTCTGGAAATTGCTGTTGAAAAGATAGAGTTAGTTAAGAAACAATCTTCTGAATTAGAAGATGATATTAGAAAAGCATCACGACCTAGGTCTTCACTAGTTCCTTTTATCAAAGCAATAGATGATGCTGAAAGTTCCACAAAAAATGCACCACGTTCATCACATGATGATGCAGGTGGAAATGCTTTCCAATCTGCTTGGGAAAAGTGTTGCAACGCAAAATATGGTTCATCCAAAAAAGTCCCCTTTGATCCTGCCAACTCTTCTGAACATGCTTCATTCTCAAGAGAGCATATTGAATCTGCACCCATTACAAATCTTAATTGCAGATCAAAAAATGAAATGATGATGATAATTCAGAAGTGGCAATCTTGGGCAAGAACCCAAAAATTGATATTCAAAGATAAGGTAACTTGGAGCGATTTAGCTTTAAGGTTGACCTGGGGATTTACTGGAAATTTAGGACTCTGGTGGGATAGAGTTCGAGAAAAAGACAAGCTTAAATTACTAAATAATAATAGTCCAATTGAAGAGCTTGTTAAAGCTGTAGTGCATGAATTCTATGGCAACATAAAGATTGATTCTAGTCATTATGCTGATTTATTTATGAATCAAGAATTATGCCATATATCTCAACTCCCAGAATTCCTCTATACTATGCAAGATTTATTGTACAAAGCCCCTGACCCATAAAATGTAGCATATTTATGAAAGTATTTATCTGCTATGCCTAGCAAAGTACCCAACCTAGTTAGAGATAGACTTGAAGAATTGGATATTGATATATCACAATTGTCTCTAGCGGGTTTGCACGAGCATATAGTTATGGCTCTGCAAAAACAATGTCTTAGGGAAAAGACTAATAAATATTTAAAGAAACAATTAGGTTTCGACTCTTCTATCTTTCATACATTTGCAGAAACATATCACTTTGGTTGTAATAAGAAACATACAAGGAAGGGATCCTGTAACAAGGATTGTGGCTATTTTAAATGCAAAACTAAGTCTAAAGGATTTTCTAAGAAATATCCTAAAAGATTCACAAGAAACAGTCATTCCAGAAAGAAAGCCTACTTCAAGTGTCGGCCACATAATCATAAAGCAAAGCAGTCCTCCTTCTTTATTTGTAAAAAGCCTAGCCACTGGGCTTCTCAGTGTCCTCTGTGGTCTAAGACTAAATTCCAAAATAAGAGAATGGATCTTTTTCAGTCTGGTTATGATTCTTCCGAATGAGAATTAGTTGCAACCGTTCAGATGGTGAATATCTGTCCCTCACTGAGGATAGTGACTCCTTTCCTGAAGATAACTTCTATGACCAAAATTCTGATACTGACTCAGAATTATCCCAGATAGATGAAACCCTTCATTTTCTTGACATTAAAATGATGTCACCCTATACAGACCTCCCATCCCTTCTCAAACAAAGGTCTAATCTTCAAGCCAAATTGTCCGTACTCACTCCTGGACAATTTCATCTCTCCAGATGCTATGCTTCACAAATTGCTCAACTCTCTGCCCAAATTGCTAAGATCCAGCAGCCAAGCATGGTGAATATTCAAAATTACACACCCACAGATGTTGATTTTATCCCAGCACAAAGAAAAGAGTCTAGAGCAAAAAGTATTGTTAAATTTTTAGAACCTATTCAGGAAATTCAGTCAGAGGATGAATCTTTAGACAATACTATATTCCATCTAGAAAAATCAATCAAAGGAAAAGAAGCATTAGTTTCTGATTTATGGAAGATCTTAAAGCTACAGAAAGAAGAATTTAACTTTCTCAAGATAAAACGAGATGAACAACTAGAAAGAGAAATGTTCAATGAAGATACAGAAATTGAACCATTTGAGTCTAAGAAAGTGAATGGCTTAGATGATAAATTGGTTATACCTATAAATATAAAAGTCCAAGGATATCTGCAATACAGTTTAGATGCACAACTTGATACAGGTGCGATGAATTCCTGTGCTAAGCATGGAGCAATCCCATCTTACTATTGGGAGCCAATAGATATCTCATTCCGAGCTGTCAACAAATCTGAAATAAAAATCAAATATATTGCTCTAGACTTCCCTATACTCATACAGGAAGAAAAAGTACCTGTTACACTTTACTGTTATGATACTGGTGCAGATATGTTATTAGGACAGGATTTTGTAAATAAATGTTTACCTTTTGTTATAGGCAGTAACTTTGTACAAATTACAGTTTTGGGCAAAACAGTCAAAGTACCCAGCAAGTCTTGTTATGAAACAAGAATTGCAGTAAAGCAAACTTTCCAACAAATTGAGAAATCTGCAAGCAGTCTGGTACATATTCAAAAGATCATTGGTCATGTTGAAAAGCATGGTATAGAAATGATAAAAGACATTAAAGATAAGATAGAATCTCATTGTACATTAGACTATCCGAATGCCTTTTGGACTAGAGAAAAATATTTTGTCAGTCTGCCCTATAAGGAAGATTACACTCCAAAACCACAGAAAGCCTTTGCAAATCACATGTTTCCCACAGAATGTGAATACTGTCAGAAATAAATTTCAGAACTCTTAGAAAGAAAGTTGATAGAGATTAGTAGGAGCCCTTGGGCTTGTCCTACCTTCTATGTCAACAAGCACAGTGAACAGAAAAGAGGAAAACCTAGAATGGTGATAAACTATAGAGCTTTGAATGATGCTCTACTCCCTATCAGGTTTCCTTTACCATCCAAAGAGTTGTTGTTTTCAAAGATCGGGAAGTGTAATGTTTTCAGTAAATTTGATTTGAAAAGTGGATTTTGGCAAATTGGGATAGTCCCTAAAGATAGATACAAAACTGCATTTGTTGTCCCAAATGGTCAATATCAATGGAAAGTGATGCCCTTTGGTTTGAAGAATGCTCCATCCGAATTCCAGAAAAGAATGGATGATATCTTCAAACACCTTAATTTTGTAATTGTATATATTGATTATTTGCTTGTTTGTTCTGTAGATTGCAAAGCTCATGTACAACTTTTGAAGGTTGTTTATGACCTTTTGTATAAACATGGTTTAGTGCTCAGTCGTTCGAAGTTTTGTTGGGCACAGACAAAGATTGAGTATCTTGGGTTGATACTATCCAAGGGAGAAGTAGAACTCCAAGCTCATATTTTGAAAAAGCTTTCAGAATTCCCTGATGAAATTCTTGACCAGAAACAACTCCAGAGATTCCCTGGTTGTCTGAACTACATCCGACAATTCTACGAAAATCAAGCAAAGGATGTCAGAATACTACAGAAAACATTGAGTAAAGTTATACCATGGAATTATAATATGACTCAAGTTGTTCAGATAATAAAACAGAAGATCCAGAATCTCCCAAAGATATATCTTCCAGATATGACCTTACAACTTATATTAGAAACTGATGCCTCAAATGATACTTGGGCAGCAATACTATTGCAGAAAAATCATCTCAAATTGGAAGAAGTTGGTATATATACTTCCGGATGTTTCAGTGACACTGAGTCAAGATACCCTTCATCACATAAAGAAATTCTTGCTGTCAAGAATGACATTAAAAAATTCAGTTTGTCATTAAAGCCTGTATATTTTATTGTCAGAACTGATCTGAAACATATGAAGGGAATGTTATCTAATTAACGTCTGTTGGAACAGGGAAACAACAAAATACTGCGATGGAGCTTATGGCTTGACGGATTTGATTTTGAAATCCATTACAAGCCTGGTAAAGACAATTGTGTTGCTGATCTTTTGACCAGAGAAGCTTCTCCTCATAAAGAACAAGATCAGACTATCCAATGGCTTCATCCTCCTTGAGCATAAGAGATGCTCCTCCACCAGGATTCAAATGGATCCTAGTGTGTAATAATTGTAAATATTGTTACTGTTTTGATTGCTTAGTTTGCAGTATTAAGTCCAGTCCAACATGCATTAATATTTTGAATGAATGGGTACAGTCTTGTAACCATCAACATTCCTATTACAGCTACTTCAGGTTTAGTCATAATATGGCTAGAGGTATAATTTCAGGAGGACCATTTCAAGGTCAAGTTTATATCGTGATGTATACACCTTGCATCACATATGAAGATTACTGCAAGATCATGTTGCAGGTGAAATATGACAGTTCTTGCTGGATCATGTCAGATACCAAATTTTACAGAGTAGGATCATAGAGCATAAAAGAGCTATAACATAAGGACATTACATTTGAGATCAGTGTTTTTAATTCACAAGTTCTCGAAGGTGAGTGAAGAGGATACACACTGCTCGACACTACTTAGACTCAGAATAGACTCTCTCTCAATTTCTGAATGTCCAAAGTGAGAGGGGTAGAGCCTTATTTATACAAATTTTAGCAAGTTACCGGTAACCATAGATTGGAAACTGCCTGTAAACAAAGATTCCTTCAAGTGGATGGGGCAGCTGTGGACTACAGCTGTTATCTCATCCCTTAGAGGCTCGGCCATATGGGGACCCATACCGGCTTTTACGGAATGACCAGACAGAAGTAAATATTCGCAATTCTACGAATAGATTAGATCACATGATTACAAAGTGGAGTTCTACAGGAACCCACGGAACTGACGGGACACCACTGTTGGCCCATTAGACATGAAAAGAATCAATATATCAATTATTACAAATAGGAACCATATAGGCCCATCATGCTTCCATACGATTAATAATGTTATACTCAGCAATAGAATCAAAAGATCCATCACTGTCATAACCAAAATGACTGCTTGGAG
>ML793524.1:450305-483422 GCA_009831015.1 Picea engelmannii
TCAATATATCAATTATTACAAATAGGAACCATATAGGCCCATCATGCTTCCATACGATTAATAATGTTATACTCAGCAATAGAATCAAAAGATCCATCACTGTCATAACCAAAATGACTGCTTGGAGGAGAGCTATGTTCACTAGAGAAAGGTGGCATTCCACTGAAACATTTATAGAATGGAGATCCCATCATGGCTGGAATAAGCTCCTCATCTGGAACACATAAGTCTCCGTAATATTCACTGGTAACTTTATAACTTTGAGGTTGAGGTGGCTCAACCTGACAAAAGTGCAGCTCACTTCCTTGGAATAATAAGTTAAAAACAAACCATCCTTCGTAGTGTGCAACTTCTTCAATTTCTGCACGAAACTAGTGTTTGAAAGTGTCTTTACTGCTTCCAAAGAATAAAACATCTCTGGGACAGTAAGTCCAGAATAAAATGAATAACCAACCATACGACCATATTTGAGATTCTTTGAATACTGAACATTCAAATATTATCCAGCAAGAACTGTCATATTTCACCTGCAACATGATCTTGCAGTAATCTTCATATGTGATGCAAGGTACATAATTGAAACAACACCCACCATGAAATTGAATCAAAGACTCTCTTATTAATTCAAAAACATCTGTACATGGTGTTCTTCACAATTCTCTGCCTGCTCTTCTCTTCTGAATGCTACTACTGTTACAATGATACAAAGGAGGGTGTCTATATCCGTTTTTCCCTCACAAATCTAAAGCTATCAAATCTAGAATTAAATATCTACCTACCTGCATTAAATCTATTAAATGCCTCATCTACCTAAGGACGAGAGCTTATCCGCTCAAGGTCCATTACAATACAAGTGCGCTTCTTTAAAATGAATTCATTAAAGAACGGCGCAACAACCTCCAAATAATTTCCAAATGTGTGCTGGCATTGTCTAGTTGTTCCCTTTCAATGTGTTGGCTCGCTTGTTTTGTGCGATGCTCCTTCATTATACTCCTCGGCTTGAAAATTTTCATGGGCTCCTGTCCATGAGCTCCTACACAGTCTGTCCATGTTTTTGGATAACTTCTTCTGTCTCCCAGCTGGCATCTTCCACTGGATGGTTCTTCCACTTCACCAGGTACTCGAAATACTACTTTCGCCTGGTCTTCTTTCCCATTCGCTTGTCCAGTATGTACTCCATCTGTGGCTTCTCTGCGACTGGTAATTGCTTCTACCACTGGACTACTGGTTATTTAGTTCCAACGTCTGCTTCTCCAGCCCTGTATGGGTATAAATCTACCACGTTGAATATTGGGGATATCCCGATGTCATCCGACAGCTCAATTTCATAAGCATTTTCTCCAAATTTCTTCAGGACTCTGCAAGGTCCGATCTTTTTCATTTTTAATTTTTTATATGTTCCCCTTGGGAACCTTTCCTTCCTCAAGTGTGCTAGAACAAGATCCCCAACTTCGAACCGAACTTGTCTCCGATGTTGATCTGCTCTGCGTTTGTACTCCTGATTTGAATCCATCAGTCACTGCTTCACCCTGCCGTGAAGTTCCTTCATCGCCTCAGCGAACTCTTCTGTGCTCGCACTGCTAGTCATAGCCTATTCTGACTCCCTGATTTCAGAAAATCCTCTTGGTTGTGTCCCATACACAATCTGGAATGGGATTTTGCCTGTGCTCCGATTCACAGAATCATTGTACGCGAACTCTGCCTGTGGTAATATGTTGTCCCAGCTGGTATGGTGCTCCATTACCAAGCTCCTCAGCAAGTCTCCAAGACTTCTGTTGACCACCTCGGTCTGTTCGTCTGTCTGCGTATGGTAAGCTGAACTAAAAGCCAAATTAGTCCCTAGCTTCTTCCATAGCGTCCTCCAAAAATGACCTATGAATTTTGTATCCCTGTCCGAGACTATACTTCTCGGCAATCCATGAAGTCTAACAATCTCTTTGAAAAACAAGTTTGCGATGTGCGTTGCATCGCTGGTCTTTTGACACGGAATAAAATGTGCCATCTTTGAAAACCTGTCAACCACCACAAAGATGGAATCGACCCCTCTCTGCGTCCTTGGTAAACCCAATACAAAATCCATGCTTATTGCTTCCCATGGTCTCTCTGGTATGGGTAATGGCTGATAAAGACCTGCATTCTACTTTCGGCCTTTCGAATGCTGACAAATTCTGCATCTGTCAACAAATATTTTAACATCTATTCGCATCCCTGGCCAAAAATATGATTCGCTCTATTTTGCGAATGTCTTGTCGTGGCCAAAGTGCCCCGCTAATCCACCGCTATGTTTCTCCTTTAGCAGGTTCTCCCTCATGGAGAAACTCGGAATGCATAACTGGTTGCCTCTGAACAACAGTCCATTCTGAATCATGAAATCTATCCATGGGATCCGATCCCTAAGAACGGGATTCTCAGCTGCTTCATACGCTTCTGAAAAATCTGCGTCTCCTGCATACATGTCCTTCAGATTCTCAAAACCCAATGTCTTGACTCAGAACTCCTGCAACAGTAAACATTTCCTTCTCCTGAAATGTGTTTAGTCACAAATGTGAAATTCTTCATGTATTCTACCCATTTTGCATGTTTCTGGTTCAACTTATCCTGTTGACTCACAAACTGCAATGCATGATTATCGTTGTATAATACAAATTCTTTCGGGATCAAGTAATGTCTCCATTTTTTCAACGCCTGTATGATAGCATATAATTCCTTATCATACGTGGAGTACTTCAGTTTTGCTTCATCCAGCTTCTCACTGAAATATGCAACTGGCCTGTCCTCCTGACTCAAGACCGCTCCTATGGCATATCCACTCGCATCACATTTCACCTGAAATGTTTTCTGAAAATCTGGCAACACCAACACTGGTTGATCTGTGATCTTTCGCTTCAACAAATTGAAGCTCCTCTCAGCCTCTGTTGTCCAGTGAAAAATATTTTGCTGCTTCTTCACTGTGTCCATCATCGCGGCGCTAATTCCACTGAAGTTCCTAATAAATTTTCTGTAGAAACTAGCCAAACCATGGAAACTCCTCACCTCGAAAACATTTCTTGGTGATGGCCAATTCTTGATCACTTCCACTTTTTCCGAATCCATTTTTAACTCATTCGCTGAGATAACAAAACCCAAATAAATGAGCTCTGTCTTCAAGAATGAGGACTTCTTCATATTAATCAACAACTTCTCTTGTTGTAGCTTCCTCATCACAATGGCCAAATGTTTCAAATGTTCAGCCTTCGTCTTGCTGAAAATCAGTATATCATCCAAGTATACAACAACAAATTTCCCGATCAATTCCTTCAGGACTTCATTCATCAGTGAATGTGCTCGGCGCGTTCGTTAAGCCAAATGGCATGACCAACCATTCATAAAAACCTTCGTTTGTTTTGAATGACGTCTTCCATTCATCACCTTCTTTCATGCGAATCTGGTGATATCCGCTCTTCAGATCAATCTTTGAAAAATAATTTTCCCCACTCAGGCAATCCATCAGATCATCCATTCTCGGCAGTGGAAATATGTATCTGATGGTGATTTTGTTAATCGCTCTGGAGTCAGTGCACATTCTCCAACCTCCATCCTTCTTCGGACTAACCACGGTTGGAACAGCACACGGACTCAGGCTTTCTCTGACCAGTCCTTTATCCAATAAAACCTGGACCTGGTTCTTAACCTCTTCATTCTCCTGCGGCGTTAATCTGTACGCATCTTTGTTCGGTAAACTAGCTCCTGGTATGAGATCAATGTGGTGACTTACACTCCTCATTGGTGGCAACGAATGAGGTAATTCGTCCACAATGATATCATCGAAATCCTCCAACAGTTCCTGAATCTCAACTGGTAAGTCATCCACTCTCATGCTAGTCAGGACAATTCTTGGTTTCCTGACCACAAAGAATTGTGGATCTTCCTTCTTCTCCATCTCTGTGAGAAGCTCCTTCCCACTCATGAGAAGTATGGTGTTGCTTACTTCCGGTTTCACTTCTTCATTTTTTTTCGGAAGCAATCTGTGTGTCCTCCCATCCTTCTCCAAAGTATATGTGTTCATACTCCCTTCATGAACCACATTCCGGTCATATTGCCATGGCCTACCCAACAATACATGACAGACATCCATGGGAATGACATCACATAGGACTTTATCCTTATATTCACCCATTTTGAAATCAACTAAACATTGTTTAGTGACACTCACCTGATGTCCCTTCTGCAACCATGAGACCTTGTATGGACTCGGGTGATCTGTTGTCTCTAGCTCCAGCTTTTCCACCATCTCGGTTGAAACGAGATTATCGGTGCTTTCGCTGTCCACAATGACCTTGCATTTCCAGCCCTTGGTCTTGCAAGTGGTTCTGAACAGTCTAGTTCTCTGAGCTGTGTCCTCTACCTCTTTCTCAGGTGTTAAGAGAACTTTGTGAACCATTAGTGATCTCCCACTTCCGGTGTCTTCGTTCTCAACATCACGTCTCTGCGCCTCAGTGATGTGAGTTTCTCCTCTGTCCATTTTTCTATCTGGACAATCAACGGCTTTATGTCCATCCTTCCCACATGTAAAACATGTGATGATTCCTCCTCTGCCTCTTCCCCTACCTCTGGTATGAGGAAAAGTGTTCGCGTCAGCATATCCGCCACCCTGCTCTGTATGTTGTCTCCTCGGCTCAGCATATTGTTGTCTTTGCTGTGAGGTTCCACCTCTCTCAATCTTACCCTGAGGTTTCTTCCATTCCTCCTTGGGCTTCTGATATTTCTCCTGGGCAACTTCCTTGCCTCTGGGCTGACTTCTTCCTCGCCCTCACTGTCCCTGCTTACGGCCCAACTTCTCCTCGGCTTTCAGAACCATCTGGTAAGCGTCCTCAACCGTTCTAATAGTTGCCATGCTTAATTCATCCTGAATGTCGTATCTCAGACCATTCAGGTATCTGGCTACCTTCTCATCATCGCTCTCCCGATGACCTGATCGGATATTTAGCTGGTAAAACTCCTCGGTGTACTCCTTCACCATCATCAACTTCTATCTCAGGTTCTGCATTCGCCTGAACAATGTGATCTGGTAATCTCTGGGGATGAATTTTGCCTTCATCTTAGCAATCATTCGATCCAAGCTTTTAATTTTCTGTTTTCCTTTGGAACGTCTGTCTGCATGAAGCTCGTCCCACCATAATGCTGCATGTCCTTTCAATTTTGTGACAGCATGCCTTACCTTTTTATCCTCTTCGATATCTTCATAGTCGAAGTAGGTGTCAAGAGCCTGGATCCAATCCAGAATCTCTTCTGCATCCATACTCCCTTCGTAAACTGGAATATCCATTTTGGTCTTAGAACTCATCCTGGCAATAGCTTTAATCAACCGTTCGGTTGATGCATCTCCTGCTGCAACCTCTTCTTCATGTCCAGCTTCCTCTTCAACTTCGAAGTCACTTAGATCTCCAGTATGCGCTGCGCATCTATGCGCCGCTTCCATTCTGGCACGAAGATTTCGTAATTCCCTCTCCATTTCTACATTCTGTCCATGGCTACTTCCTTCTCTAGACATTTATCTTCCTCTGGACAATTCCATTTCCCCCTCTGGATTTGGTGATTGTCTACCTCTTCTCGGTGACATGGTGAAAATTTCTTCTCTCTGCTACCGAAAACAAAGAGAACTCTTCTCCCGCTCTGATACCACTTGACAGCCTCCACCACCCAGGGCGCGTCCGCTATCCACAGGACCTTCTTTCACTCAGGCCTGAAGAGTTAAAGAACTCTTCCAACTCCTTACGAGAGTTCTCAATACCCACAATAATCTCCTCCTGGCGATCTCCCCTTTGCTTTGTCGGGAAATCGAGTTTCGCGTTATCGCGAAACCTGTGTGCACGGTTCTCGTGTCAACTAAAAACCTGAACCCCAATGGGTCTCAATGCAGTCACTTTCCGTTCCTGTCGGGGATTTCCCTATCGGGAAATCGGTACATACGATGTCGCGGTTCACTAGCACCACGAATCCCCGAACCCCGAACTCCGATGTGCACGTGCGCTTTCTCCCTGCCACATCGCCTCCTCTCGTCGTCCTATCGGGAATCGCGTGATCGCGATTTCAAAGGCCGCAATCCTTTTGCATTGGAAATCCCGAATGTCGAACTTCGATTTATCTGGATTTCGGACACGTGTCCAGCCCGGATCTACGGTCTTGCTTTCTTCGGGAAATCGCAAATCACGATCTCGATTTTCAGCGGTTCCACGACTTCGGAACCTCCGATATCCCGATAACTGAAGTTCCAGTGATTCTTGGGCTCCTCCCTATGCCTAAGGGATAATTCCCACGCAACTTCTTCGAGATCTGACGGTCGACGAGATTTCGTGAATCTCCCCCTGCGAAGCCTGGCCATCGATTCCTCCTTCTTGAGGAATTCTTCCGCTCTATAACTCCTTCCTGTTCGAACCTTCTCCTGGGTCTGTCTCCACAATATCACAAAAGGAACTATCCCTCCTGAAATTGTCAACTCTGACTCCTTCAGAGACTTTGCGCACACTTCTCGGGTTTAACCTTCAACAACGCTCAAAGTGTTGTTGAATCTTCCAGACTCTGTACACTTCTGGCAACAACAGTCTCTGTCTTCTTCTGCTTAGATTAGCCACTGAGAGTTCAAGTTCAACCGACACTTCTCCTACACGACTCTACCGACCCAAACTACTTCTGGGCGAATGAGAATAAGGGTTTAACTGTCGAGCCTCATCAACGCACTCTATGCGGATGAATTCAACTGCACTCTATGCAGGAATCTCCCAGCTCAAACAGAGAAACAATTGAAACTTATTCTCCTCCTTCTCAGACTTCAGTTAAACCTCTGAAACCTTAAGCACAGCATATTCAAAACAATTGCATGACCAGAATACAAACATTCATGAGTACATAAGCAACATACACAGAGAAACAACACCCACCACGAAATTGAATCAAAGACTCTCTCTTATTAATTCAAAAACATTTGTACATGGTGTTCTTCACAATTCTTTGCCTTCTCTTCTCTTCTGAATGTTGCTACTGTTACAATGATACAAAGGAGGGTGTCTATATCCGTTTTTCCCTCACAAATCTAAAGCTATCAAATCTAGAATTAAATATCTACCTACCTGCATTAAATCTATTAAATGCCTCATCTACCTAAGGATGAGAGCTTATCCGCTCAAGGTCCATTACAATACAAGTGCGCTTCTTTAAAATGACTTCATTAAAGAACGGCGCAACAACCTCCAAAGAATTTCAAAATGTGTGCTGGCGTTGTCCAGCTGTTCCCTTTCAATGTGCTGGCTCGCTTGTTTTGGGCGATGCTCCTGCATTACAAGGTGTATACAGCACGATATAAACTTGACCTTGAAATGGTCCTCCTGAAATTATACCTCTAGCCATATTATGACTAAACCTGAAGTAGCTGTAATAGGAATGCTGATGGTTACAAGACTGTCCCCATTCATTCAAAATATTAATGCATGTTGGACTGGACTTAATACTGCAAACTAAGCAATCAAAACAGTAACAATATTTACAATTATTACACACTAGGATCCATTTGAATCCTGGTGGAGGAGCATCTCTTATGCTCAAGGAGGATGAAGCCATTTGATAGTCTGATCTTGTTCTTTATGAGGAGCAGCTTCTCTGGTCAAAAGATCAACAACACAATTGTCTTTACCATGCTTGTAATGGATTTCAAAATCAAATCCGTCAAGCCATAAGCTCCATCGCAGTATTCTGTTGTTTCCCTGTTCCAACAAACGTTGATTAGATAGCATTCCCTTCATATGTTTCAGATCAGTTCTGACAATAAAATGTACAGGCTTTAAGAACAATCTGAATTTTTTAATGTCATTCTTGATAGCAAGAATTTCTTTATGTGATGAAGGGTATCTTGACTCAGTGTCACTGAAACATCCAGAAGTATATATACAAACTTCTTCCAATTTGGGACCATTTTTCTGCAATAGTACTGTTGCCCAAGTATCATTTGAGGCATCAGTTTCTAATATAAGTTGTAAGGTCATATCTGGAAGATATAACTTTGGGAGATTCTGGATCTTCTGTTTTATTATCTGAACATCTTGAGACATCTTATAATTCCATGGTATAACTTTACTCAATCTTTTCTGTAGTATTCTAACATCCTTTGCTTGATTTTCATAGAATTGTCGGATGTAGTTTAGACAACCAAGGAATCTCTGGAGTTGTTTATGGTCAAGAATTTCATCAGGGAATTCTGAAAGCTTTTTCAAAATATGATCTTGGAGTTCTACTTCTCCCTTGGATAGTATCAACCCAACATACTCAATCTTTGTCTATGCCCAACAAAGCTTCGAACGACTGAGCACCAAACCATGTTTATACAAAAGGTCATAAACAACCTTCAAATGTTGTACATGAGCTTTGCAATCTACAGAACAAACAAGCAAATCATCAATATATACAATTACAAAATTAAGATGTTTGAAGATATCATCCATTCTTTTCTGGAATTCGGATGGAGCATTCTTCAAACCAAAGGGCATCACTTTCTATTGATATTGACCATTTGGGACAACAAATGCAGTTTTGTATCTATCTTTAGGGACTATCCCAATTTGCCAAAATCTTCTTTTCAAATCAAATTTACTGAAAACGTTACACTTCCCGATCTTTGAAAACAACAACTCTTTGGATGGTAAAGGAAACTTGATAGGGAGTAGAGCATCATTCAAAGCTCTATAGTTTATCACCATTCTAGGTTTTCCTCTTTTCTGTTCACTATGCTTGTTGACATAGAAGGCAGGACAAGCCCAAGGGCTCCTACTAATCTCTATCAACTTTCTTTCTAAGAGTTCTGAAATCTCTTTCTGACAGTATTCACATTCTGTGGGAGACATGTGATTTGCAGAGGCTTTCTGTGGTTTTGGAGTGTAATCTTCCTTATAGGGAAGACTGAAAAAATAATTTTCTCTGGTCCAAAAGATATTCGGATAGTCTGATGTACAATCAGATTCTATCTTATCTTTAATGTATTTTATCATTTCTATACCATGATTTTCAGCATGACCAATGATCTTTTGAATATGTACCAGACTGCTTGCAGATTTCTCAATTTGTTGGAAAGTTTGCTTTACTGCAATTCTTGTTTCATAACAAGACTTGCTGGGTACTTTGACTGTTTTGCCCAAAACTGTAATCTGTACAAAGTTACTGCCTATAAAAAAAGGTAAACATTTATTTACAAAATCCTGTCCTAATAGTATATCTGCACCAGTATCATAACAGTAAAGTGTAACAGATACTTTTTCTTCCTGTACAAGTATAGGGAAGTCTGGAGCAATATATTTGATCTTTATTTCAGATTTGTTGACAGCTCGGAATGAGATATCTATTGGCTGCCAATAGTAAGATGGGATCGATCCATGCTTAGCACAAGAATTCATTGCACCTGTATCAAGTTGTGCATCTAAAGTGTATTGCAGATATTCTTGGACTTTTATATTTACAGGTATAACCAATCTATCATCTAAGCCATTCACTTGCTTAGACTCAAATGGTTCAATTTATGTATCTTCATTGAACATTTCTCTTTCTAGTTGTTCATCTCGTTTTATTTTGAGAAAGTTCAATTCTTCTTTCTGTAGCTTTAAGCTCTTCCATAAATCAACAAATAATGCTTCTTTTTCTTTGATTTATTTTTCTAGATGGAATATAGTATTGTCTAAAGATTCATCCTCTGACTGAATTTCATGAATAAGTTCTGAAAATTTAATAATACTTTTTTCTCTAGACTCTTTTCTTTGTGCTGGGATAAAATCAGCATCTGTGGGTGTGTAATTTTGAATATTCACCATGCTTGGCTACTGGATCTTAGAATTTGGGCAGATAGTTGAGAAATTTGTGAAGCATAGCGTCTGGAGAGCTAAAATTGTCCAGGAGTGAGTACGAACAATTTGGCTTGAAGATCAGACCTTTGTTTGAGAAGGGCTGGGAGGTCTGTATAGGGTGACATCATTTTAATGTCAAGAAAATGAAGGGTTTCATCTATCTGGGATAATTCTGAGTCAGTATCAGAATTTTGGTCATAGAAGTTATCTCTAGGAAAGGAGTCACTATCCTCAGTGAGGGACATATATTCACCATCTGAATGGTTGTCAACTAATTCCCATTCGGAAGGATCATAACCAGAGTGAAAAAGATCTATTATCTTATTTTGGAATTTAGTCTTAGACCGCAGAGGACACTGAGAAGCCCAGTGGCCAGGCTTTTTACAAATAAAGCAGGAGGACTGCTTTTCTTTATGATTCTGTGGCCGGCGCTTGAAGTAGGCTTTCTTTCTGGAATGACTGTTTCTTGTGAATCTTTTAGGATATTTCTTAGAAAATCCTTTAGACTTAGTTTTGCATTTAAAACAGCCACAATCCTTGTTACAGGATCCCTTCCTTGTATTTTTTTTTATTACAACCAAAGTGATATGTTTCTGCAAACATATCACAGATAGAAGAGTCGAAACCTAATTGTTTCTTTAAAGATTTATTAGTCTTTTCCCTAAGACATTCTTTTTGCAGAGCCATAACTATATGCTCGTGCAAACCTGCTAGAGACAATTGTGATATATCAATATCCAATTCTTCAAGTCTATCTCTAACGAGGTTGGGTACTTTGCCAGGCATAGCAGATAAATACTTTCGTAAATATGCTACATTTTATGGGTCAGGGGCTTTGTACAATAAATCTTGCATAGTACAAAGGAATTCTAGGAGTTGAGATATATGGCATAATTCTTGATTCATAAATAAATCAGCATAATGACTAGAATCAATCTTTATGTTGCCATAGAATTCATGCACTACATCTTTAACAAGCTCTTCAATTGGACTATTATTATTTAGTAATTTAAGCTTGTCTTCTCCTCGAACTCTGCCCCACTAGAGTCCTAAATTTCCAGTAAATCCCCAGGTCAACCTTAAAGCTAAATCGCTCTAAGTTACCTTATCTTTGAATATCAATTTTTGGGTTCTTGCCCAAGCTTGCCACTTCTGCATTATCATCATCATTTCATTTTTTGATCTGCAATTCAGATTTGTAATGGGTGTAGAATCAATATTCTCTCTTGAGAATGAAGCATGTTCAGAAGAGTTGGCAGGATCAAAGGGGACTTTTTTGGATGAACCATATTTTGCATTGCACCACTTTTCCCAAGCAGATTGGAAAACATTTCCACCTGCATCATCATGTGTTGAACAGGGTGCATTTTTTGTGGAACTTTCAGCATCATCTATTGTTTTGATAAAAGGAACTAGTGAAGACCTAGCTCGTGATGCTTTTCTAATATCATCTTCTAATTCAGAAGATTGTTTCTTAACTAACTCTATCTTTTCAACAGCAATTTCCAGAACTTCGGCAATTCTTGCTAGAGCTAGATTGGGAACTTCTTTAGCGAGCTGCTTAAGAGTTAGATGTTTATGTTCTTCTTTAGAACTTGAAGAACCAAACCATTTGAAAGAGGCATTTCTTTCAATATCTTCAATTTGAAGTGGGGAAGGAGTTTTATTTTCTTCCTCAAAAGAATCTTTAAGACTAAAGACTGCAGTCTGAATTATTTCTAATTTCTCAAGAATCTTCTCAAGTTGAGACTTCATCTGTTCTTGATTATTTTCTAAAGAATCAATTTCTGAATGCAAACCATTCATATGGGTTTTAGTATGTATCAAATCTTGCGCTATATCATCAATGTTCTGTGCAAGACAAACTGACTGGTAGTTTGCATAATTTTGTAGTCTCACAATATCTTGAGATGGTTCTGCATCTGCTTTTCTATATTTTATAAAATCTAGATAAGCTACTAAATCATTCTTGAATGCAGGAGTGTGATTTCCTGGTCCAAGACTTCTGTGTGGTAGAGTATCTTTTTTATCCCTGTCACTCCTTGGCAAAGGGGCATTTATCATTTTTAGCATAGCATAGGGATGGCTAGATCTTGACATCCAGAACAGTTGGCATGTTGGCCATTGTGTTCTATTTTTTACTGGAATGTCCTAAAATTCTTAGGGGCAGATGGTACATGGGATATGTTAGCTTTTACAGAAGGCTCAGAGGTTTGCTCTTGTGTAGGGATATTCTTTTTACAATAATAACAATTCTTAGAACCTTTCTGATGTGTCAACAGATGATTATCTAAATCAGATTTATTCAAGACAGGTTTATATATAGGGGCTTTAGAAAATGAGGAGGAGGATAAGGATGATCTATCAGAGAATGAAGATCTTCTTTGAGTTGAATTAGAGCTGCTGGTTGAAAGGGAGGACAATTGCCTTTCTAATTCTTGATTTCTTGTGCTCTGTGATCTTCCTATTCTTAAGACATTTCTTCCAGATGAATTTTGTTCTATTTTTAATTCTCTAGCCATAGGGGGCGATATCTTGGAAGAGATGGGTTCATATTCTGCAGACCATTCATCGACAACAATAAGTTTGGCAAAACCTAAAGTAAGAGGGGAGACATTGCCGGGACCAACCACCACGCTTTCGGATGTAGCGCGTTGAAGTAATTTAGGATTAAGCATTGGCATAGTTGTAGAAACAAAGCGAAGACATGTAGTGGTATGTAATTGGGCAATTTCAAAAGATTCAGCCATATTAAAGCCAGAAAATTGTACATAGGCTTGAAGTAGAGAATGGATGTAGGGATCTGTAAGAGAAACTTGATATCTGGGAAGGGTCAATGACCAAACTGGTCCATTATGCAAGGGAGCTTGGAATCCTGATATTAAGGCGTCAGAGAAGGTATTATGCCGAGAGTCAATAATACAGTTTAGTACAGATGTATCTAAACCAAGTCTGACTAAATGATTGATTCAAAACTGAATGAGTCCCAGATGGACATATTTATATCCATGCTCTAAACCCCAATCAATATCAACTTGTTGAATAAGAGGAATCTGGTAAACGGATTGACCAAGAGAGAGTGGCACATTATGAGAACAATAACGGATGAGTGTAGTAGCCCGAAACTTAAACATAGGTAAATCATAAATCTTAGATGGTTCGATCTCAGGCATTCTCCAATTAACATCAGGCTCATATTCCTGGGCTATCAATCTAGTATTGTATAGAGATTTAGAGGAGGAAGATTGACTGAGGAAATGCTTGTACCATTTAGATGGCTTATACTTAACATCCGCTGATAAATCATAAGAAGACTTGTTGTTTGGTGATGCCATTGTCAACTACTGCAACTTCTGACAGTATACTTCAAATATTGCAGGTAAGCAAATATATATTGAGAGGTAAGATCTCACTTACTATGGGAAAAGGACTCTGCAGCACTCCACGCCTTTCTTCGGCTTCAACGGATGTCTTACATATCCTACATCAACTGCTGGAGACCACAGTCAAGAAGATCACTTCACTCAATACTGGACATTTACACTTCTCGCAATCATATACTTCAGACACAAGGCTCGTATCAAAGTAGAATCACTTCCAAACAAAACTTCTTTGTATTAATCAACTGATTTCACTCATTACATAAAACACAGAGTGTTTAAGCTATAACTGCACAGAAAAGTAGGGCATTGAATCTTAGTTCTGTTCTATTATAAGTTCTCTAATAATGCGCCCCCCTCCCACCCTCTATACCAGGGTGGGAGGCGGGCATTATTAGAGAACTTATATTATCCGGCAGGGGGGACATTGCAGGCAGGCAGAAGAGACACCAAACCAATACAAACTACTAATCAGGCCTAGATTACTATGATTGACTGAAGACAGAGCGACATAGTGTTTTGTGGTTGTAGGGTGGGAGGGGGCATTATTAAAAAACTTATATTATTATTCTATTATATAATATATATATATATATATATATATATATTAATTAACATTTTAACCTATTACACATTTAAAACATAATAAATTATACACTTTTATTATATCTTATACCACATTTTGTATTATATATAAAATTAACAGAACTTAATTCTTCCTTATGTAAACATTCCATCAACATTTCCTCATCTCCCATTGTATTCTTCCACACCCTTTCTTTATTACTACACAACTTAATTCTTCCTTCAAATTAATAATTCTTCAAATTAATAATTCGTCTTTAAACTTTTCTCCATTTGTCTTTTATGTTGAATCCCCCTTCACAACAATGTCCTTTCTTCAAATTAATAATTCGACTTTGTCCTTTTCTCCATTTGTCTTTTATGTTAAATCGCCTCCTTACAAAATCATGACATTGTTGGTATTTTACATCCTATCTATTTCTAATAAGCTTTTGTTTTTGTGATAGATTTTAGAGGGTAATTATGGTCATGGTAAGAATTTTAAATACTTTATCAAATTTGACGATCTCGACAATTTCAATATTTAACTTCAGAGTTTTAACTTAGTAGGAAGAATTTCATCTATATTTTTTTATCTTCTTTAAATTATTGAAAAAGTTCCCACCCTCATATGAGAGTGCAACTAACATATAAGATAAGATTCCATTTATTACCACTTTCCTTAATAATAATTTATTATCACTTTTATTAATAATGAGATAATTTAAATGGCTTAGACCTCAAATGTTTAAGGTTGACTTTTTGACACCCATTTTTATATTAATTAATCATTAAATCTCAAAAATTAAAATTGAGAATCCTCTTATATATATTATTGTATTTTTTCTTCCACTATTCTTGAAATTTTTTATTTTATTTTTAACAAAATAAATTTTACCAAATTTACCTTGGATTTCTAAATTTGCCAAACTATCAAGAGATATCTTATTTATACTTTTTGTATGATTAAAATGAAATCTATGTTCAATTAAATCACAAAACTTTCTAATCTTCTTAAGATCAAGGCTAGTCTCCAATTTACCTCGTTAAAATAAAAAATTATCATCAATAAAAACTTCAATAAAACACTTTTAGCTTCTTCAACAAAACACTCAGTGTTTATTATTTTAGTTATGATTATCTTTATTCTTCTCCATTAATGAACACTAACATGTTTTTATTAGGAAAACCAAACCACAAGGAGGGTTTTGCAATTTAAACATTTTTTCATGATATGCTTTTAGTGAAGGACTCTAGTAGAGGCTGGTGGGCACATGCTTTAACAAAGGTTTTCCCATCACTGTATCTAAACTAGTGAGGATATCAATGCCAAATGATAACATGCACACTCAATTTTTAGGCTTTGTCAATACATGGCTCAAGGTCATTACAACAATATGCAAAAACTCAAAGGTGTGTCAACAAAGGACTCACAACCATTACAACAATATGCAAAAGCTCAAAGTTGTATCAACAAAGGATTTACTACCATTACAACAATATACTCATTATATATATATATATANCGTATACATTTTTTATAAAACATGTTATTTGAAAAGAAAAAACACCACTTCAAACATATTAAACATATAAATGTACCAATACTTATGATCACATAGAACACTAATGCTTTGTGTTCAATGCTTGCGAGCACATTCAACACTGGTTCTTTCCGCAAAGCAATAAATTTGGGATAAATAGAATAACCCAAAATTTGCAAAAAAACATATTTAAAAAAAAATAATGTGCATTGTACACATAAAGTCACACCAATGCATATTGAATACAATGTACAGTGAGGTAGTGTTAACAATTTTGAAAAAAACTGTTCTATATGATGTATACTAAGCACATTGCAATAGGGTTAAAAAAACCTAAGTACTTCAAATTTTGTAAAGCATTTTAATTTAAAAAAATTGCTATGCAATACATTGTATTTAAAAAAAAATTACTATGCAATACATTATTGTTAAAGAGTTGAATAAAAACTCATATTTTATAAAACGAGTTTATGGTTTTTACTAATTAGATAAACATAGCAATGTGTATTGTATTTGGTGTATCATTGTGAATTGTTCATCAATGCATTGTGCATATATAACCATTTCGATGTATTAAGATACAAGACACATCACCATAGGGTAAAAAAAATTAACAACCTACTTTTCATTTTTATTATTTATTAGTGCATCCAACACTTTCAAGCATTAATGTTAGTTGTTTCTCTATAATCATCAAATTGTCTTATGCTTTTGAATTGCTAGATATTTTTCGACAATCTTCATTCACATCCACACTGTATCATCCAACACTTTCAAGCATTAATGTTAGTTGTTTCTCTATAATCATCAAATTGTCTTATGCTTTTAAATTGCTAGATATTTTTCAACAATCTTCATTCACATCCACAATGTATCACAATTCATTTTTTGATTTCTCAAAATCTATGAGTTTAATTTTTTTTATTTTGCAACAACTATACCTATATAAAATAAAGGAGACAAGATGAGTAAATTATTTTTTATATCATAATTTGCATTTTCATAATAAAAATAAAACAATAAATATTAGTGTATCATTCTATCTTTTTCATGGAAAAAATGGAAACATTAAATCTTATCCTTAGGAAAAATGGACACATTAAATCTTGTCATTATAAGAAATGGAGGCACATAAATATTTTCCATAAAGAAATGGAGACATTTAACTTTAGATTTTATTAAACACACAAACCACCCAATAATAAAAAGATTGAAATGATTTCATTATTACATTATATTAAATTTTTTTTTAACAAAATTTCTATTAATTCATTTCAAAATTATAATAATAATCTCCAGGTAAAGTCTACAGAGGTATAAATACCCTACCCCCTTATGGATTTGAACTTGTGACCTCTTAGGAGGAAACACATGTTCTTAACCATTATGCCTACTCATGTTGTATAATACAAATACGAATACAAATATATATTAAAATTTTTAAAATGACATACATATATTTAGACAAGTACATTTTTGGAAAAGATAATCCATAATTAATTACGCTGATAGGATAAGCGTATACCTATTATACCTATTGACAATCCTCAGAATTAATGGGATTTTAATCACAAAGATGAATTTTGTGGACACAATTTCATGTGCTACAAATATTCTTAGTTGTCATAGTAAATGAAGGGTTGTGATTTTTGTAGAAATTTCATACCCCAACCCAGTTTCAAGTCTCATTGAGACACATAGTTTAATGCCCAACCCACATTGCAAATTTAGGCTGCAAATTAGTAAGCAAAAATTTAAATACTCAAGAACATAAGCACATGAAGTCTGCTACAACAATATAACACAAAAATAAATGCACCCATAAATTAACACACATATATTTTGGTCAAACTTTGACCCTGGGAAAACCCACAAACGGAAAACTAGTGAGAGAGGGGATTTTTATTATTTTCAGAGCTCAGAGAAAGATATTCTTACAACAATCTTCTTCATCATTTAATACACAGACTTGTCTCATTTTTCGTGCCCACAAACAACCTCAAAATGCGTGCTAAATAGCTCCTCGATTAATGTGCTGAGAAATCCATACAAAGTACAACTATCATTGCATTTATTGTTGTACAGTTACCTAAAAATTAATGCCTATCTATTTTTATTGTTTTCCAGAAATTAATGGCAACTCGGTTCCTCGATTTATGTGCCAAACTTGCCCAAAAAAACGTGCATCTAACCTCCTTGATTTATGTGCCAAATTTATACTGTACAACCTGCTCATAATCCATACGGTACGACCCAGTACTTGTTGTACCTTCCTCCTCGATTTCTGTGTTGTCTCCCTGCCTTAAAATCTGTTCCCTTTTTTAGTAAGTTTTCCCTCCTTCTCTAGATCGACTCTCTCTTCTTCTTTCACTCTTGAAACCCATGAAGAATGGCAATGGAATGGGCGCATGTTTCTCTAATTGGACCTCATGAGGGAAGGTGAAGGGTCATCTAATCTGACAGTGGAGGATAGACTAGATGGATGGTTGAGATCAAAAGTATTTTAAGTCACCCACTTCACTTAACTTCGTAAAGTCACTTTTAATTTCACCTAACATGAAATTAATGCACTAGGGACCACATTGGACACTTTATCACCCCTTGGTGCCTAGGTGATGAGAAACACTTGTCCTTGGTACTTTATTATTTTAATTCAACACTCCCTCTTACCAAGAAACGTGTTCCTCACCACCCCAATCTTATCTATGAAAGGCACAAACTTACCTCTCCCCAAAGCATTAGCGAGGATGTATGCCACCTACTCATCTATGGAAATATACTATAGCTCAACTGCTCCTCTCTTAACATAATCACAGATGAAGTGATATCTAATATCGATGTGCTTAGACCTATCATGAAAAACTAGATTCTCGTATAGTTTGATGCAACTCTGATTGTCACATTAGATCACCGTGGGTCTCATATGTAAACCAAATATCCCAACCAAAATGGCCTCATGAATGGCCTGACTGGCTTCCATATACTCAACCTATGTAGAACTCAAAGCCAATGGCTTTTGCTTCCGACTGAACCAAGACACTAGTATTGATCCCAATCCAAAGCAACAACCTAAGGTACTCTTCCTATCACTGGCACATCCCTCCCTGAAATAGTGTAGCCAATAAATATAACTCCATCCCATCTCTCATAGTTCAATCCATAATCCATCGTACCCTTAAGGTACCTGAGCACATGTTTTTTTGCTACCCGGTGTACTCTCCGAGGCTCCACCATAAACTGACTAAGTGAGTTGACAACAAAACAAAGATTTGGTTTGGTGTTGACCAGATACATGAGTGAACCAATCAACTAAAGATACAATGTGGGATCAATAAACTCTGACTCAAAAGAATGAATTTTCTTTCTGTTAATTATCATTGGAGTGGACATGGGCCTATAGTCGTCCATCCATAATCTCCTCAGAATATCAACAATATATCTTCCCTATCCCAGAAAGATGTGTCTAGGATCCTACCAAACCTCTAATCCCAAGAAGTAGTGCATCATACCAATGTATTTCATATCGAGCTCTGAAGCAAGTCTCTCCTTACAACCAACTATGAGTCTCTCATGCCCTGTAAAGAAGAGATCATCCACATATAGAAAAATAATGAGAGGATCCTCTCCAACCACAATGTAATACAGGTTGTAATCTGCCTCACTCTTCTCGAATCCCATCTACTGCAAGTATGTATCTATCCTAGAATATCAAGCTCTAGGAGCTTACTTCATCCCATAAAATTCCTTCTTCATTCTGCACACATGAGAATATCTCCCATGCACCTCAAAGTCCTAAGGTTGCTCAAAGTACACCTCCTTCTCTATGAGACCATTCAGAAATGTGATGTTCACATCCATCTGATGGATCTTCCAACCCATCTCTACTGCAATGGATATCACTGCCCTGATCGAGGTATACCTGGAAACCGGAGTGAAGGTCTCATCATAGTCAACTCCCTCTACCTGTGAGAACCCCTGAGCCACAAACCAAGCTTTGAAATTCTCAATGTTTCCATCAACAACATACTTAATCTTGTAGAGCCACCTGGAATTCACCATTGACTTCCCCTCAGGTCTCGGAACCACCTCCCAAACATAATTTTTCATGAGGCAATTGTACTCTTCCACCATGGCATCCTTCAAGATATGTTGACTTGATGCCTCCTCAAAAGTGGAAGGCTCGGGCTCTCTGATGTTACTCACCATTGCAAAATAGCTGCAAAACCTCTCATGAAGTTTAGTTTCCCTCACAGCCTTCCTGGGATTCCCCATTGAACTTTGTGCTTCCTTCAAAGTGTCATGAAGCCACTTGAGCTTCCTCTTCTCTGAAGTAGCACCATGTGGAGGGGACTCCTCCTCCTCAATCCCACCACCTGAATAATGTGTACCTAAAGATGATCCTGAGGTTGTCTATGAACCAGTAGACTGAGAAATAATGTCATGTGAACCAGTAACCTGAGGACCAGTAACCTATGACCCTGTCACCTGTGGACCAGTAGTCCCTGAAGCAAATGGTCATGAACTCTGTGTCACTATGCTCTATGAAGGAATCACATGTGTTTAAGGAGTTGATTGCTCCCTTTACTCCATATCCCATGACCTCTGGAAAGCTCTATCCTCCTCAAATCTCATATCCAGTCACATAGCTATCTTCTGCAAAGAAGGGATGTATATGCGGAAATCCTTCGAGGTCTCGCTATACCCCCAAAAAATTACCTTCTATGTCGTGGGATCTATATTTGTCCTCTTCTCAGAAGGGACATGTGAATAAGTAAGACACCCAAAGATCCTAAAGTGCCCCACCTCAGGCTTCTTCCCAGAGAAATCCTCCTCAGGAGTCTTGTCCCCCAAGACTCTGTGTGGACTTTGATTTTGTATATAAACTGCAGTGTTGCAAGCCTTAGCCAAAAGAAACAGTGGTAGCCCCTGATCATATAACATGGCTCTCACAACCCCAACAATAGCCATGTTCTTCCTCTCAACAACCCCATTATGTTTTGCATTGTAAGAAAATGTCACTTCTCTCTTAATGCCCTCCCTAGCACAAAATTCATTGAACTCATTACAGGTATACTCAACTCCATTATTAGATCTCAACACTTTGATATTCTTCCCAGTTTGGTTCTCCATAAGAGATTTGAACTCTTGGAATTGCTGGAAGACCTGTCCTTTGGTCTTCATGAAGAAAATCCAAGACTTCCAAGAGAAGCCATCAATGAAAGTGAAATAATACAAAAAACAAGTCAAAGAGGCAGAAGACATAAGACCACATACATAAGTATGAATCAGATAAATAATATCTGCTACTCTATTGTCACTGCTCATAAAATCATTCTTGGCGTAATTCTCAAGAGCACACCCCTTGCACGCATGTTGGTGCTCTATACTATACTCTGGCACTCCAGTCACAATATCTCTCAACATCCTCATAGCCCCATGGTGTAAATGGGCCATCCTCCTATGCCATAAGTCACAAAGGTCACTTCTACTGATAATATGCATCAATCCTCTAGTAAACTCAAATATATGATTGTACAACTTCTCATGACGAATCCCAATAACTTTGGCCGAAGTGATATTGGATCCCTTAGGATACAAGAGAACATTCCCATCATGGAACAATACCTCATATCCCCTGTCCTAAATAGTGTGAGCTGACACCGAGTTCTTCTTCAAGCTCCAAACATATAGGACATCCCTCAACAACATGGGAGGTAGAGACTCCCTCTGAGATGATACCGTCCCACTACCAACTAACTTGACCACTGAGTCATCTCCAAGCACCACCTCAAGATCTCCAATCTCTATAAGATCAGTGCAGTACTCATGAACAACTATCATATGGCAGGAGGCACCGCTATCAATGTACCAAATACTGGTAGATGATGCTCTAGAGGAAAGGAACACCAACGATGAATACTCCTTCTTGAACCTTTTGGTAAACTCCTCCACATCAACTGAAGTTGCAAGCTACTTATTCTTCTTGTTAGAACATTGTCCAACATAGTGCTCAAACTTATGACAAGAAAAACACTTGACTTTGCTCATGTCTTTCTTTCCTTCACCTTTCTTCTTGTTCCCTCCCTTGGAAACCTTCTTGGACTTGTTCTTTCCTTTAGCTGCAATTGCCACATTCTCCTCTTCATTACCTGTAGATGAACTCCCATGCACATAGCCTCTTTGATTTTCCTCCTAAATGAAATCATCCCAAAGACGGTCCCACTTGGGGATATTTCCTCTTGCCACAATGCCCTCAACAAAGACAACCCATTGTTTGGTTACCCCATTCAAAGCATTCCTCACAAGTTCATTGTTAGCAATAACCTCCCCAACAACACCAATTTCATCCCTCATTTGAGTAAGCTTGGTAAGATAGGTGGAAACAATTTCAATATTGGTCATTTTAATGCTCTTAAGTTTCTCCTTCAATACCATTTTCTGGTTTTCATTGGAACTCTAGTATAATTTGGTTAAGGATTACCACATCTCATAGGCATTGGTTTTCCTGGTCACCTGTGGAATCACATGGTCCTTAATGGAATCAAGGATAATTATTTTGGCCTTTATGTTGTTTTTGGTGTACGATTCCAAACGAGTAGCATCCGTAGGCACCATCACAGGATTCGTTTGTGAGTTCTCCACAACATTCCACAACTCACACTCCTACAGAAGTAACAAAATCCTCTCCTTCCATGAGCATAAATTAGCAGCTCCATCCAACATGTCCTCAACCCTCAAACTAGTGGCCATTGACCCTCTCAATTGAAACACAAACCCACAATTTTCTTCCTGGTGAAGTACCTCCTCTTCTCAGCAAAACCCTGCAATATGTGGCTGATATATTTTAGACCCCTTCAAGTAGTACCTTCTCCTCTTCAAGCTCTGATAGCATGTAGAAATTTCAGACCCCAACCCGATTTCAAGTCTCACTGAGACACATAGTTTAATGCCCAAACCGCATAGCAAATTTAGGTTGCAAATTGGTAAGCAGAAAATTAAATGCTCAAGAACAGAGACACATGAAATCTGCTAGAGCAATATAACTCATAAATAAATGCACCTAGAAATTAATACACAAATATTTTGGTCAAACTTAGACCCTAGAAAAACCCACAAGGGGAAAACGAGTGAGAGGGGCTTTTTATTATTTTCAGAGCTCAGAAAAATATATTCTTACAACAATCTTCTTCATCATTTGATACACATACTTATATCATTTTCCATTCCTGCAAACAACCTCAAAATGCATGCTAAACAACTCCTCAATAGTCAATAGTTTGGAACGTTACTAAGTAGTCGTTGTAAATGTATGGAACATTGCTTTTGATGATTTTGCTTATATAGAAATGAAGCCAAATGACAAATTCTTGGAAATATCCATCCATGCATTAGAATAACCTCATGACTACCTTGGTGATTGCAAAAGTGAGGTGATTTTGTTTATAATATATAAATTATTTAGAAAAATGCCATGCACAATTTGAGTATAGCCTCATTGCTAGGTTGGTAATGTCAAGAGTAAGGCGGTTTTGAGTATAATTATCTCTTTTTTATGCAAGATCAGACCAGGGGAGAAAGATCCACGTAAAGTTCGCCTGTACTTTGTATGGTAATACAAATATTGAGGCAAAAGTTGCAGTATGAAAGTACCGAAGTGCCTGGACATAGCACGCACAATCGTTATCAAAATATCTATTACACTGAAAATCCGAAATTTTGATTCCATATATTTTCCTCAAATAAAAAGAAATTAATGAAGTGGCATCAAAGTTAGAAAATACAGCAATTGATTATCCAAAAGTGCAGCGCAATTACAAAATTTTTAGCGTTGAATCCTCTGAACCTCACGCCAGTGATAGTTTGAAATTTGAACCTCACGCCAGTGATAGTTTGAAATTTGAGTCGTGGACGTTGCACAACTTTGTCGAAAGATATTAATAATTTTATCGATTAATAATTAAACCCCAATTTAGTTTCCAAATAATGTGAATCATATAGAAGTCACTTGGAAGCAGAAATGAGACTGACCCATTTCTAAACATATTTTTGTAAGAGTAAATATATTACAAATTTGGGTAATTACAGAAGAATAAGTTAGTCCAAATCACGTATCAACTCCTATAAACAGCTCCCTGATTTGCAAGAGTCTTAGTAGATTTTGGGAGCCGCAGAGAAAAGCTTTAACACTCTGCCGATGCAAACCTTTCATTATCGCCCTCCGCGTTGAAGCCACTGACCGCGGGAAAAGTAGGGCGAAGGCCATCCATGAGCTCGCCATTACTGAGACTGCGCTCTTCTGCGATTGGCCACAGTGTTTTCTCCACAGGCCGCCGTCTTCCCATAAATTCCCTCCGTCGAGGGGCGATTTCCATCCACCTCATATCAGTGGTTGCCGTCGTCTTCAGAATCGCCATTACCAGAGTCAAATTTTCTGGAAAATACAATCTTCAAATGAAAACCCTAACCGGCACCAAACCCCAAGGACAACACCTTGGCAAACTGCGATCCGAGGCAAATTACAATGCTTTCAGTAAGTGAAAATTGCTGGAAAATTAGGAAAGCCAACTGAGACGAATTCTTGAGCTATTGTTTCCACTACGCCTTAAGATGGGTGTGTTGTGGCGTAGATTTAAAGAGCGTACGGGAAGCTTCCATTTCCATTTAACGCGTATTCAAAACTCGTCCGTTCATAATTTCGGTCGATCTTGGGACGCCGCGTGGGCGCCTTTGGAACCTTCTCATGAAATATTCCCACTCACTACGAAGGATATGCAATGTCAAGTATGTCCTCCTTTTATTAGGAGGATATGATAAATTTAATGTGTTTGTTTCAACAGATTGGGGTCATGTGGACCCCACAATGGTGTCAATTGTGTGGTTGGTTTTGTTCCACAGTGGAGCTATATGAATGGAATCCTAGAAAAAAACATTGTAAACACCTCCATCAACATTCCTCTATCTCCATGTGTCTTCTTCCACACCCTTGCTTTATTACTTGCACAACTTTATTATTTCTTCAAATTAATGATTAGACCTTAATCTTTTCTCCATTTGTCTTTTATGTTGAATCTCCTCCTCACTATCACCTTTATTTTGGCGTTGTGGAAAGCAACCACGTCCCTCTAACATTTTAAGGGGAGAGGAATATCAACGCACTAAGCACATTGCTCAATCAAGTTTACCCACCACGATACCAAAGGGAGATTCGAGAACAATAACTATTCAAATATTTAACGATCATGGGGATTCTAGTGATTTGAAATTTATTGTGAATGCCAAGGGTTGGGTGAAAATGTTGACAAGGAGAAGTGGCAAAATTTCTTTATGCATTGCAACAGTATGGGAACCAAAGGTATTAATGTATAATAATTATAAAAGATAAATATTTTTAAGAGGGTTTTTGTGTATTTTAAAATTGAGGAAGTGAAACGTATGAAAGCTAATATTTTTAAGAGGGTTTTTGTGTATTTTAAAATTGAGGAAGTGAAATGTATGAAAGCTAAAGAATAGTGATGTTAGGATTCTTATCAAAGGTATGATGCTTTTGTAGATATAATTGTTTAACTTGTTGCACTTTTGGTATTGTACCATGATGGTTTTTTAGGTATAATTATTGTTTTTGGTATTGTATTATTATGTTTTTGTCGTTATAATTGTCTTGGTAACTTGTTAGCATTTTGGTATTGTGATCGAGTTCTCAAAAGACTCTTGAAATTTGTGGCAAAGTTTAAATCACAAACTTGGAGAAGCATTCATTTTAAGAGGAGGGTAGTGGAAAGAGACACCACCTTTTGCAACATGGAAGTCTAACTGACCACTGCTATTGCAAATGTGAACACATACCTTGTTGTAGAGCATCTTCGATCTAAGTCAACAACCATGTCCGAGTCTACATATCCTTTTAATTGTGCATCATCTTCTTTGAACTTCATTACATGATATGATGTGCCCTTTAGATACCTCAAAATCCATTTCACTACCTGCCAATGAAGTTTTCTTGGATTACTCATATATCTACTAACCACTCCCACTGCTTGGGCAATGTCTGGTATTGTACATACCATTGCATACATACGGCTCCCAACTTCCAAAGAATAAGGCATTCTTACCATGTATTCTTTCTCTTCGGGTGCCTTGGGACACATCTCATAAGATAATTCAAAATGATTCGCTAAAGGTGTGCTCACTACCTTAACTTCCTTCATGCTAAACCTATTCATCACCTTTTCAATATTTTTTTCCTGTGATAGTTTTAATTCTATTTTCTTCCCATCTATGATAATTTCCATTCCAAGGATTTGCTTTGCAACACCCAAATCCTTCATTGAAAACATCATACCCAACTGTTGTTTTAACCTATTAATTTCAGCCATGCTAGATCCTATAATTAGCATATCATCAACATATAATAACATCAGTAAAAATTCACCATTTTCAAAAGACTTATAGTAGACACAATGGTCAGATTCACATCTGGAGAAATTCACCATAAATTAATCAAATTCCAAATACCATTTCCTTGGAGCTTGTTTCATACCATACAGACTTTGATTTAATCTACACACTAGGTCCTCTTTACCTTTTTCTTCAAAGCCTTTTGGTTGCTTCATGTACAACTCTTCCTCCAAATCACCATGTAGAAAGGTTGTCTTAATGTCAAGCTTCTCTAGCTCTAGATCGTGAACAAATACTAAACCCAATACTGCTCCGATAGAGGTCATTTTTACAATTGGTGAAAAAATCTCTATGAAATCAATGCCCTTATTCTTAGCATAACCTTTGACCACTAATTTGGCCTTGTATCACTTCTTCCCACCTGCTTCTTCCTTCAACCTATACACCCATTTGTTTTGTTATGCTTTCCTCTTGGTTGGAAGAGGAACTAAATTCCATTGTTTGATTGGGCATCAAAGCTCCCATTTCATGTAATATTCTAGATATAAAAAGTATGTAGAACAAAAATAAATAGCTAGAAATGGAAGATGAACAACAATATAACCAGAACAATACCAAAATGATACCAGAATAACACCAGAAAGAGCACTTTGATTACTGATAGTAATATTCACTTGCCTCTTAGAGGGGGAAACCTCCAGCAGAGCAGAGCTCTATTACAATAATATCCAAGAAAAAAGTTCTCATACCCTCGACTCCTATTTATACTAAATATGTCTATCAAAAGAACCATCTAGAGGAAGATCCTTTTAGAAGTGAAAGCTTCTATTAGGTCTTCTTACATTGGACTTATTCTTCCTTATTGCTAGGCCTTATTAATATTGACCTTTATTACATGGAAATATATTATTCTACCTACGTGAGGGGTTAGGTACCTAACATGCCCTCCCCCTTAAAAACAACATTGTCCTCAAGGCTTGAGATGGGGAAATTGCTGCAGAGTGGTAGCTGGTTCCCAAGTGGCATCTGGTGGAGTTGTATCTTTCCACTGGAATAACACTTCCTTGATGGTGTGCTGACGCAGACGACACTCACGCTGGTCCAAAACTACTTGTGGTTGTAGCCAAATGGAGCCTTCTTCGCCCAACTCGGGAAGGGTGGTTTGGGTTTGGCACTTAGTTCCAAACACCTTATTTAAGTAGGAAACATGAAAAACAAGATGGAGCTTAGAATGACTGGGAAAAGCTAACTAATAGGCCACTTATCCCACATGCTTGAGAACCGTATAAGGACCATAAAATTTGGGTGCCATTTTCTAACAATGGTCAGCCTTGAGGGAATTTTGCTTGTAAGGTTGCAGTCGAAGAAACACCGGACCCCCTTCTGCAAATTAACATTCAGAGTGACCTTGATCTACTTGTTGCTTCATGCGATTCTAGACCATGACCAAATTCTCTTTGAGGGTACGGAGAATAGCCTCTCGAACTATAAGCATTTGGTCAACCGCCTGGACCTTCGAGACACCTGGCAAATATGAGAGAACTGAAGATGGATTTTTCCCATACACCGCTTTAAAAGGAGTCACACAGGTAGTTGTATGGTACAAAGTGTTGTACCACCATTCCACTAGTTGTAACCATTGAGCCCATTGATGTTGCCTTTCCGATGCAAAACACCTCAAATATATTTCCAAACATTTGTTGAAAACTTCAGTTTGACCATCAGTCTGGGGATGATAAGTTGTGTTGAGATGCAATTGGGTGCCTTATAGCTTGAACAATTCTTGCCAAAAATTGATGGTGAAAGTTGAGTCCCGATCATAAACAATTGATTGTGCCATGCCATGAAGCTTGAAGACCTGATCCATGAAAAGTTGAGCCACAGTGGATGTTGTAAATGGGTGTTGAAGAGAACAGAAATTAACATACTTGGAAAGACAATCAACTACCACCCTAATGACTGATTTATTGCCCGATTTAGGTAAGCCTACAATAAAATCCATAGAGATATCCCGAATAACAAGTGGAATCAGAAGCGGTTGTAGTGTTCCCGAAGATTTGACTATTTCACCCTTGTTGCGTTGACACACACCACATTCAACCACAAAATTACGAACGTACTGTTTCATACCATACCATCCCATAAAAAAGAACGTTTGACCCGGTCATAGGTTTTGGTAAACTCGGAGTGCCCAACTATGGGTGTAGCATGAAGCTCAGAAACTACCGTGGATTTAAGTTTTGACTGTTTACTTAAATACAAACGGCCTTTGTATCAAATCTCTTCAATGAGCCAAGAGTATCCTGGGGAAACTGGATAATTGGACTGCAATTGTTGTATCAGATACAAACTTTTGGAGTCGTGTAGCCATTCCTGTTGAACATCTTGGAGCCAATCTGGTACAATGAAGGAGAGAGAAAAAAGGGACCCTTCATCTTCATATTTTCGGGAAAGTGTATCAACAACCATATTGTCTTTTCCTTTCTTGTAAATGATCTCATAATCATATCCAAAGAACTCAGTCACCCATTTTTGTTGCTCGGGGGAGGAAAGGTGTTTTTCCATAAAATACTTAAGGCTTTGACGATCTGTCTTAATTTGGAAGTGTTCACCCAATAGATAAGGGTGTCAAAGATCCACTGCATGCATAATAGACAACATTTCATTTTCATAGATTGATTTGCCCAAATTTATCTCTGATATTTGTTTGTTGGTAAAGGCCAAAGGCCGACCCTCTTGCATAAGGACATCGCCAATTCCTTTCCCAGAAGCATCACATTCCAGGACAAAGGTCTTTGTGAAATCAGGAAGGGCCAAGACTGGAGTGGTGCACATGGCCATATTCAGGGTTTGAAAAGCCTGAGCAGATGCTGGAGTCCAAGTGAAAGAATTATTTTTAAGGAGTGCAGTGAGAGGTGTCACAATCTTTCCATAATTCTTAACTAACTTGTGATAATAACCTTTTAAACCCAGAAATCCCTGAAATCTTTTGAGAGTCTTTGGGTGAGGCCAATCTTGCATAGCTTCATATTTTTAGGATCCACCCTGACGCCGGCCTTTCCCACAAGATGACCTAAGTACTCGACTTTTGAGGCACCAAAAGCACATTTAGATTGTTTGATGAAAAGTTGGTGCTGAGAGAGTAGATGGAGAACTCGATCCACATGAGTAAGATGGTCTTTCCAGGTTTTTCTATAGATGAGGATATCATCAAAGAAAACTAACAAAAAATGATGGAGAAAATGATAGAAGACATGATTCATGAGGCTTTGGAAAGTGGAGGGAGCATTACACAAGCAAAAGGGCATGACCAAAAAATCATAGTGGCCCTCATGAGTTCTAAAGGAAGTCTTAGGAATGTCTGCATCTTTCATACGGATTTGGTGGTAGCCCGAACGAAGATCAAGTTTAGTAAATAATTGGGTGCCACTCAATTCATCCAAGAGTTCATCAATGACAGGAATGGGAAATTTGTCTTGAATGGTGAGTTTGTTGAGGGCGCAGAAGTCAGGAAACATGCATCGAGAAGCTTCTTTCTTAAGGACCATGACCACAGGATAAAAGTAGGGGCTCATACTAGGGCGGATAACACCTGCGTTGAGCAGTTCTTGAACCATTTTCTCAATTTCATTTTTTTGGGAAAAGGGGTGATGATAGTGACGAATATTTGGAGGAAGGCTTCCTGGGACAATGGGAATGGAATGATCATGAACACCACGGGAAGAAGGAAGTCCATGGGGAGTGGAAAAAACCACTTGATGTTTAGAGAGGATGGATTGGAGGTCCTGCGGCACAGAGGGTGTCTCATTGGCTTGTATGGCATGGAGTTGGGAAATAATGCTAGGATGACCTTTTTGAGCAGCTTTTCCATGTGATGGGAACTAATGATATCCGGGGAACCAACGGTGATGCCTTGGAACTTATATTGTTGGCCCTCCTGGTCGAATTGCATGGTTAATTCCTTAAAATCCATGAGAATGGGACCCAAAGTCCTTAACCATTATGCACCCAACACGATGTCACAACCGCCCATGTCGATAGAAAACATATGATATTTCAGATGGTATTCACCAATTTGGAGACACACATTTTCACAACGCCCTCCACATTTCATGGACCCACCATTGGCAATCATGATTTGGAAATTATTGACTGCATGGATATAGCAATTAGTTTCTTGGGTAATACGGCGATGAACAAAATTATGGGTGCTTCCACTATCGACAAGAATGACGAACTTCCTATGCTTGATGTAACCAATTAGCTTGAGGGTTTGGGGAGCAAAAAAGCCAAGGGGTTTAGGTGACACAGACACAAGGGGAGCCTCAACATCCTCTTCCGAAACATCCTCCGAGATGGCCATAAAAAGATTTTGTTCCTTACACTTGTGTCCCGAAAAATATTTGTCATCACAATTATAACAAAGGCCTTTGAGTTGGAGTTCATCCATTTCGGCCCTGGTCAATTTATGGATCCTTAGTGGAGTAGAAGTAGGAGTGGGAGTTACTGGTTTAGTGCGAGGAATAAAGGAGGGTTTGCGGTTTTGAGAAGAGACAACATGTTGTGCTTCCTTATCTCTTTTAGTAGTGTCCACCCAACTATGAGGCCGAGCCATGAGGACATGAGCACGAATCTCATCCTTGAGGCCATTGATAAAATATTCTCGGAAAAAAAACATCATACATGCCCTCTATAAGAAAAGCCAGTCGCGCAAAAGCAGCTATAAAGTCTTCCATTGTGCCAGATTGTTTCAACTTTGTAAAATGACCTAAATGGTTGGTGTCGGTGTCAAAGTGTTCATAAATATTTACCACAAAGTGTGTCCAAGCCACATACCCTTGGCGGGCATTTTTTCTCCATTTCCACCATTGCCAACGTTCTTGATCTAGATGGAGAACACCATACTAGAGTTTGGCCAACTCATCCATAATTCCATACAAAGAGAAATAATGCTCCATTTGAGTTACCCAGCTAGTTGGATCCGATCCATCAAATTCGGTCACATCCACATGCGGAAGGCGTAGGTCATGCTGAAAATGATGGGGCTGAAAATTATGGGAATGAGAGGAAGTGTCACCTTCGGTATGAAAAGGTGGGTCAGATAAGGGAAGATCTGCAGGGATATGCAGCTTGGCATAGATCATCGTAGCGACAGATTCAAGCTGGGTAGTAATGTCTTGTTTGAGCTCTTGTTTGAGTTCCGTGATGGAGGAATGCATCTTTTGATTGATGGTGGCAATATTGGCACTGAGTTGTCGCACTTCTTGTTAGGTTTCTGTGAAATTAGAGTGCAAGGTAGTGAAGCGAGCTTCCAAGTCTTGGCTATGGGTATGGGCCATGATGACGAGGGAACACGAAAAGAGGCGGGTGGGACGACACAGAAAATGGGTTATAGGTGAAGTGTATCACAACGATCAGGGCGACGAGTTGAATCCAATGGGGTAAATCCCAAATAAGGGTTTTGGAATGGGGTCAGGTCCACAAAAAAAAATTTGTTGAAAAATGATAGGTATGACTGTGATAAGGGCGAAGAGAGAAATCCAACGGAATAGGTCTCAAATAATGGTGCCAACAGGAAGCATATTTTTTTTTTCTCCTGCAAAGTTATATTCCGATTTGAAGAATACTGCAGTGATGAAATTACCAAATGCTTAACAGGAAGAAATGTGTAGTAATTTTGCAACTCGAATGCAGGAGACACAGTTGCGCCACAATAGATCTTGTCTACTCTGTTTTTGTTTCCCTCCAAAGGGTTAGGTTTTTCTTGTGCTATAGCTCTCTAATATACATGCAGGGTCCAACTGTTACACATTATTTTCGTCATCCCTATGATCGTTAATAATGTAAACCTATATGTTGCCTTCAGAGGGGTCAGTGACCTGAGTTCCTAAAGAGAGAAGGGAGAAGAACTTTTCCTGAGAAAAGAAGTTGCATTTTCCTATGTAAAAACCTTATAAAAAAGGAAGTTCGCAGGTTGCTATATAGGCAGGGTGCGAGAATGACCCATTCTCGCAGGTTGCACTATAGCTAGGGTGCGAGATGTTCGCAGGTTTCTCTATAGCTAGGGTGCGAGAATGCCTACACGTGGGAAAAATGATTGTTTTCTCGAATCTTCTAGAAGGAGAAACTTCTATGGTGAGGTGGCATCCGAATGGTTTGGATCTTATTCGCTTTCATGATTTAGTGGGATCATCCTAACCTCCTCACCTTATCCTCTTCAACTTATAAAAGGAGAGGAGTTCTCATGGAGAAAGTTAGCTTTGTTGGTTCTTGAGCTTATCAGCTTTGGTTGGCTTGGAATTATTATCTTGGTTGGAGTGGCTTTGAGATTTGCCTTTGTCAAGATAGATTGTGAATATTATCATATCTATGCTCTCAGAATTCTTGGAGTGAAAGTGTGTGGGGAACGAAGGATAGTTGGAAGGGACCTTACGACATCAAGGCAATGGTTGTAATCTCTCTTTCACATTTAATATGATACAGTAATATGATCCTTTCCTATAAAGCTTGTTGTGTTTTATTGTATGATTCCTTGATCACATACATAGGTTTATATTGAGTTTATGCTATTACCATCACTTTGGTTGGTTGCGTTCTTTTGCAAGATCATTCTTGTATGAGTGGTAGAACGGAGCTAGGATGGTGATGGCGAGAGGAAGCGAAATTTAAACAGTATGTCACTCATCTCTCTTTAGTTAGTAAATTCAATATCTAAAACTTAAGGAAAGCATCATGTTCTGTCCTGTTTTGTTCTAGATCCAGGTGGATCTAGGGAGATCGGTTAGTGTTCGCACTTACGGATTTATCCTATAACAAAATTGGCGAATCCACTGGGGAACGGATTTTTTCCTAGTTAGTCTAGTTTCCCTTGCTTTGATCGCTTGTTTTCTGGTCTCTGAGTCTGTGAGAGATCCATCAAGACTCTCTGGATTTGAAAGTTCACTCAAAATTTTTGTCCTTTTTCCAAATTTTGTGTTTACAGACATTCTCGCACTGTACCCTTTAGTGGCCTGCGAGAATAATCTAAGTTCGCACCCTACTGTGTCATCCAGTGTGAGATGTTCGCACCCTATCTGTGTCTAGCCAGCGAACTCCACTAATGTTCGCACTGCACCCTATAGCTAGGCTGCGAACCCATTTGAAATTTGTGTTTGGAATTAGGATGCCCTATTTTTTGATTCCCAGTTTTGCTTTGATCAGCTGGATTGAACTTTTGGAGCCTTTATTGATATGTTTACAGTCTGCTTGACATTCTTTGAGTTGCTTATAGCCATCTTTGCTTTGTTTGGTTTTGAAGGATTAGTCTCTTGCTTTGAGTGTCTTTCAATTACAAAGCATGTGTTTTCTTTAGAATTGTTTAGGGAAAGATCAGAT
>ML793524.1:496228-513963 GCA_009831015.1 Picea engelmannii
TAGATATGTACAAAATTATTTTTTTTGTTATTGAAATTTCATTTATATTATTGTTAAAAATATATTATTGTATCTTTTCTTCCACTATTTTTGAAATTTTTTATTTTATTTTTAACAAAATAAATTTTACCAAATTTACCTTGGATTTCTAAATTTGCCAAACTATCAAGAGATATCTTATTTATACTTTTTGTATGACTAAAATGGAATCTATGTTCAATTAAATCACAAAACTTTCTAATCTTCTTAAGATCAAGGTTAGTCTCCAATTTACCTCGTTAAAATAAAAAATTATCATCAATAAAAACTTCAGTAAAACACTTTTAGCTTCTTCAACAAAACACTCAATATTTATTATTTTAGTTATGATTATCTTTATTCTTCTCCATTAATGAACACTAACATGTTTTTATTAGGAAAACCAAACCACAAGGAGGGTTTTGCAATTTAAACATTTTTTCATGATATGCTTTTAGTGGAGGATTCTAGTAGAGGCTAGTGGGCACATGCTTTAACAAAGGTTTTCTCATCACTGTATCTAAAATAGTGAGGAAATCAATGTCAAATGATAACATGCACACTCAATCCTTAGACTTTGTCAATACATGGCTCAAGGTCATTACAACAATATGCAAAAACTCAAAGTTGTGTCAACAAAGGGCTCACAACCATTACAACAATATGCAAAAGCTCGAGATTGTATCAACAAAAGATTCACTACCATTACAACAATATACTTATATATATATATATATATATATATATAAACCTCCTATGAATTTTTTTTTATAAAACAAAAAATAACCTCTTATACNTTTTTTTTTTTTTTTTTTTTTTTATAAAACATGTTATTTGAAAGAAAAAAACACCACTTCAAACATATTAAACATATAAATGTACCAATACTTACGATCACATAGAACACTAATGCTTTGTGTTCAATGCTTGCGAGCACATTCAACACTAGTTCTTTCCGCAAAGCAATAAATTTGGGATAAATAGAATAACCCAAAATTTGTCAAAAAAACATATTTAAAAAAAAATAATTTCTTTCCGCAAAGCAATAAATTTGGGATAAATAGAATAACCCAAAATTTGTCAAAAAAACATATTTAAAAAAAAATAATGTGCATTGTACACATAAAGTCACACCAATGCATATTGAATACAATGTGCAGTGAGGTAGTGTTAACAATTTTGAAAAAAACTGTTCTATATGATGTATACTAAGCACATTAGCAATAGGGTTAAAAAAACCTAAGTACTTCAAATTTTATAAAGCATTTTAATTTTAAAAATTTGCTATGCAATACATTTTATTTAAAAAAAAGTTACTATGCAATACATTATTGTTAAAGAGTTGAATAAAAACTCATATTTTATAAAACGAGTTCATGGTTTTTACTAATTAGATAAACATAGCAATGTGTATTGTATTTGGTATATCATTGTGAATTGTTCATCAATGCATTATGGATATATAACCATTTCGATGTATTAAGATACAAGACACATCACCATAGGGTAAAAAAAAATTAATAACCTAATTTTCATTTTTATTACGATGTATTAAGATACAAGACACATCACCATAGGGTAAAAAAAATTAACAACCTAATTTTCATTTTTATTATTTATTAGTGCATCCAACACTTTCAAGCATTAATGTTAGTTGTTTCCCTATAATCATCAAATTATCTTATGTTTTTGAATTGCTAGATATTTTTCTAGCATCTTTATCCACATCCACACTGTATCACTCTTCATTTTTTGATTTCTCAAAATCTATGAGTTTAATTTTTTTTATTTTGCAACAACTATACTTTGTGAGACAAGATGAGTAAATTAATTATTTGTTATATCATAATTTGCATTTTCATAATAAAAATAAAACAATAAATATTAGTGTATCATTCTATCTTTTCCATGGAAAAAATGGAAACATTAAATCTTATCCTTAGGAAAAATGGACACATTAAATCTTATCATTATAAGAAATGGAGGCACATAAATATTTTCCAAAAGAAATGGAGACATTTAACTTTAGATTTTAAATGTCTAATAAACACACAAACCACCCAATAATAAAAAGATTAAAATTATTTCATTATATTAATTTTTTTTTAACAAAATTTCTATTAATTCATTTCAAAATTATAATAATAATTTCCAATCACTCAGTGATTTGACTGGTAAAGTCTACAGAGGTATACATACCCTACCCCCCTATGGATTTGAACCCCCCTGTGGATTTGAACTTGTGACCTCTTAGGAGGAAACACATGTTCTTAACCATTAGGCCTACTCATGTTGTATAATACAAATATATATTTAAATTTTTAAAATGACATACATATATTTATACAAGTACATTTTTGGAAAAGATAATCCATAATTAATTACGTCGATAGGCGTATACCTATTGACAATCCTCAGAATTAATGGGATTTTAATCACAAAGATGAATTTTGTGGACACAATTTCATGTGCTACAAACATTCTTAGTTGTCATAGTAAATGAAGGGTTGTGATTTTTGTAGAAATTTCAGACCCCAACCCAGTTTCAAGTCTCATTGAGACACATAGTTTAATGCCCAACCCACATTGCAAATTAGTAAGCAAAAATTTAAATACTCAAGAACATAAGCACATGAAGTCTGCTACAATAATATAACACATAAATAAATGCACCCATAAATTAACACACAGATATTTTGGTCAAACTTCGACCTTGGAAAAACCCACAAATGGAAAACTAGTGAGAGAGGGGATTTTTATTATTTTCAGAGCTCAGAGAAAGATATTCTTACAACAGTCTTCTTCATCATTTAATACACAGACTTGTCTCATTTTCCGTGCCCACAAACAACCTCAAAATGCGTGCTAAATAGCTCCTCGATTGATGTGCTGAGAAATCCATACATAGTACAACTATCATTGCATTTATTGTTGTACGGTTACCTAAAAAATCATTCCTATCTATTGTTATTGTTTTCCATAAATTAATGGTAGCTCGGTTCCTCGATTAATGTGCCAAACTTGCCCAAAAAAATGTGCATCTAACCTCCTTGATTTATGTGTCAAATTTCTACTGTACAACCTGCTCATAATCCATACGGTACGACCCAGTACTCGTTGTACCTTCCTCCTCGATTTCTGTGTTGTCTCCCTACCTTGAAATTTGTTCCCCTTTTTAGTATGTTTTCCCTCCTTCTCTAGATTGACTCTCTCTTCTTCTTTCACTCTCGAAACCCATAAAGAATGGTAATGGAATGGACCCCTGTTTCTCTAATTGGACCTCATGAGGGAAGGTGAAGGGTCATCTAATTTGACAGTGGAGGATAGACTAGATGGATGGTTGAGATCAAATGTCTTTTAAGTCACCCACTTCACTTAACTTCGTAAAGTCACTTTTAATTTCACCTAACATGAAATTAATGCACTAGGGACCACATTGGACACTTTATCACCCCTTGGCGCCTAGGTGATGAGAAACACTTGTCCTTGGTACTTTATTATTTTTAATTCAACACTCCCTCTTACTGAGAAACGTGTTCCTCACCACCCCAATCTTATCTATGAAAGGCACAAACTTACCTCTCCCCAAAGCATTAGCGAGGATGTATGCCAACTACTCATCTATGGAAATATACTATAGCTCAACTGCTCCTCTCTGAACATAATCATAGATGAAGTGATATCTAATATCGATGTGCTTAGACCTATCATGAAAAACTGGATTCTCGTATAGTTTGATGCAACTCTGATTATCACATTAGATCACCGTGGGTCTCATATGTACACCAAATATCCCAACCAACAAATTGCAAAGCAAAATGGCCTCATGAATGGCCTGACTGGCTTCCATATACTCAACCTATGTATAACTCAAAGCCACTGACTTTCACTTCCGACTAAACCAAGACACTAGTATTGAGCCCAATCCAAAGAAACAACCTAAGGTACTCTTCCTATCACTGGCACATCCCTCCCTGAATTAGTGTAGCCAATAAATATAACTCCATCCCATCTCTCATAGTTCAATCCATAATCCATCGTACCCTTAAGGTACCTGAGCACATGTTTTTTTCCTACCCGATGTACTCTTCGAGGCTCCACCATAAACTGACTAAGTGAGTTGACAACAAAACAAAGATTTGGTTTGGTGTTGACCAGATACATGAGTGAACCAATCAACTAAAGATACAATGTGGGATCAACCAACTCTAACTCAAAAGAATGAATTTTCTTTCAATTAATTATCGTTGGAGTGGACATGGGCCTATAGTCGTCCATCCATAATCTCCTCAGAATATCAACAATATATCTTCCCTATCCCAGAAAGATGTGTCTAGGATCCTACCAAACCTCTAATCCCAAGAAGTAGTGCATCATACCAATGTATTTCATATCGAGCTCTGAAGCAAGTCTCTCCTTACAACCAACTATGAGTCTCTCATCCCCTGTAAAGAAGAGATCATCCACATATAGAAAAAGAATGAGAGGATCCTCTCCAAACACAATGTAATACAGGTTGTAATCTGCCTCACTCTTCTCGAATCCCATCTACTGCAAGTATGTATCTATCCTAGAATATCAAGCTCTAGGAGCTTACTTCATCCCATAAAATTCCTTCTTCATTCTGCACACATGAGAATATATCCCATGCACCTCAAAGTCCTAAGGTTTCTCAATGTACACCTCCTCCTCTACAAGACCATTCAGAAATGTGATGTTCACATCCATCTGATGGATCTTCCAACCCATCTCTACTGCAATGGATATCACTGCCCTGATCGAGGTATACCTGGAAACCAGAGCGAAGGTCTCATCATAGTCAACTCCCTCTACCTGTGAGAACCCCTAAGCCACAAACCAAGCTTTGAAATTCTCAATGTTTCCATCAACAACATACTTAATCTTGTAGAGCCACCTGGAATTCACCACTGACTTCCCCTTAGGTCTCGGAACCACCTCCCAAACATAATTTTTCATGAGGCAATTGTACTCTTCCACCATGGCGTCCTTCAAGATCTGTTGACTTGATGTCTCCTCAAAAGTGGAAGGCTCGGGCTCTCTGATGTTACTCACCATCACAAGATAGCTGCAAAACCTCTCATGAAATTTACTTTCCCTCACAGCCTGCCTGGGATTCCCCATTGAACTTTGTGCTTCCTTCAAAGTGTCATGAAGCCACTTGAGCTTCCTCTTCTTTGAAGTAGCACCATGTGGAGGCGACTCCTCCTCCTCATTCCCACCACCTGAATACTGTGTACCTAAAGATGATCCTGAGGTTGTCTATGAACCAGTAGATTGAGAAATAATGCCATGTGAACCAGTAACCTGAGGACCAGTAACCTATGACCCTGTCACCTGTGGACCAGTAGTCCCTTAAGCAAATGGTCATGAACTCAGTGTCATTATTCTCTATGAAGGTATCACATGTGTTTAAGGAGCTGACTACTCCCCTTTCTCCATATCCCATGACCTCTGGAAGGCTCTATCCTCCTCAAATCTCATATCCAGTCGCATAGCTATCTTCTGCAAAGAGGGGATGTATATGCGGAAATCCTTCGAGGTCTCGCTATACCCAAAAAAAATTACCTTCTATGCTGTGGGATCTATCTTTGTCCTCTTCTCAGAAGGGACATGTGAATAAGTAAGACACCCAAAGATCCTAAAGTGCCCCACCTCAGGCTTCTTCCCAGAGAAATCCTCCTCAGGAGTCTTGTCCCCCAAGACTTTGTGTGGACTTTGATTTTGTATATAAACTGCAGTGTTGCAAGCCTTAGCCAAAAGAAACAGTGGTAGCCCCTGATCATGTAACATGGCTCTCAAGACCCCAACAATAACCATGTTCTTCCTCTCGACAACCCCATTTCGTTTTGCATTGTAAGGAAATGTCACTTCTCTCTCAATGCCCTCCCTAGCACAAAATTCATTGAACTCATTACAAGTATACTCACCCCCATTATTAGATCTCAACACTTTGATCTTCTTCCCAGTTTGGTTCTCCATAAGAGATTTGAACTCTTGGAACCACTGGAAGACCTGTCCTTTGGTCTTCATGAAGAAAATCCAAGACTTCCAAGAGAAGTCATCAATGAAAGTGAAATAATACAAAAAACAAGTCAAAGAGGCAGAAGACATAAGACCACATACATAAGTATGAATCGGATAAATAATATGCATCGGATAAAGGTCACTGCTACTGGTAATATGCATCAATCCTCTAGTAAACTAAAATATGAGCTTGTACAACTTCTCATGACGAATCTCAATCACTTTGGCCGAAGTGATATTGGATCCCTTAGGATACAAGAGCACATTCCCATCATGGAACAATACCTCATATCCCTTATCCTAAATAGTGGGAACTGACACCAAGTTCTTCTTCAAGCTCGAAACATATAGGACATCCCTCAACAACATGGGAGGTAGAGACTCCCTCTGAAATGATACCGTCCCACTACCAACTAACTTGACCACTGAGTCATCTCCAAGCACCACCTCAAGATCTCCAATCTATATAAGATCAATGCAGTACTCATGAACACCTATCATATGGAAGGAGGCACCGCTATCAATGTACCAAATACTGCTAGATGATGCTCTAGAGGAAAGACACACCAACGATGAATACTCCTTCTCGAACCTGTTGGTAAACTCCTCCACAACAACTGAAGTTGCAACCTACTTCTTCTTCTTGTTAGAACATTGTCCAACATAGTGCCCAAACTTATGACAAGAAAAACACTTGACTTTGCTCATGTCTTTCTTTCCTTCACCTTTCTGCTTGTTCCCTCCCTTGGAAACCTTCTTGGACTTGTTCTTTTCTTTAGCTGCAACTGCCACATTCTTCTCTTCATTACCTCTAGATGAACTCCCATGCACATAGCCTCTTTGAGTTTCCTCCTGAATGAAATCATCCCAAAGATGGTCCCACTTGGGAATATTTCCCCTTGCCACAATGCCCTCAACAAAGACAACCCATTGTTTGGTTACCCCATTCAAAGCATTCCTCACAAGTTCACTGTTAGCAACAACCTCCCCAACAACACCAAGTTCATCCCTCATCTGAGTAAGCTTGGTAAGATAGGTGGAAACAATTTCAATCTTGGTCATTTTAATGCTCTTAAGTTTCTCCTTCAATACCATTTTCTGATTTTCATTGGAACTCTGGTATAGTTTGGTTAAGGATTACCACATTTCATAGGCATTGGTTTTCCTGGTCACCTGTGGAATCACATGGTCCTTAATGGCATCAAGGATAATTATTTTAGCCTTTATGTTGTTTTTGGTGTAGGATTCCAAACGAGTAGCATCCGTAGGCACCGTCACGGGGTTCGTTTGTGAGTTCTCCACAACATCCCACAACTCACACTCCTACATAAGTAACACAATCCTCTCCTTCCATGAGATGAAATTAGCAGCTCCATCCAACATGTCCTCAACCCTCAAACTAGTGGCCATTGACCCTCTGAACTAAAACACAAACCCACAATTTTCTTCTTGGTGAAGTACCTCCTCTTCTCAGCAAAACCCTGCAATATGTGGCTGATATATTTTAGACCCCTTCAAGTAGTACCTTCTCCTCTTCAAGCTCTGATAGCATGTAGAAATTTTAGACCCCAACCTAATTTCAAGTCTCACTGAGACACATAGTTTAATGCCCAAACCACATAGCAAATTTAGGTTGCAAATTGGTAAGCAGATAATTAAATGCTCAAGAACAGAAACACATGAAGTCTACTAGAGCAATATAACTCATAAATAAATGCACCTAGAAATTAATACACAAATATTTTGGTCAAACTTAGACCCTAGAAAAACCCACAAGGGGAAAACCAGTGAGAGAGGGCTTTTTATTATTTTTAAAGCTCAGAGAAATATATTCTTACAACAATCTTCTTCAGCATTTAATACACATACTTATATCGTTTTCCGTTCCTGCAAACAACCTCAAAATGCATGCTAAACAACTCCTCAATTTCTGTGCTAACAAATATGTATAGAGTACGGTTGTCAGTGCATTTATTGTTGTACGTCTTCCTCAAAAATCGTGCATGTCTGTTGTTACTATTTTCCAAAAATTAAGGCAGTTGGTTTCTTCGATTTATGTGCCAAACTTGTCTAGAAAAAACATGCAGCTAACCTCCTCAATTAGTGCAACTAACCTCCTTGATTTATGTATCAACTTTCTATTTTACAGCCAACTCAAAATCCATACGATACGACCCAATACTCATTGTACCTTCCTTGATTTTTTTTTGTCTCCCTGCCTTGAAATTCATGCCCTTTTTTAGCAAGTTTTTCTTCCTTCTCTATCTGGACTCTCTCTTCCTCTTACACTCTCGAAACTCATGAAGAATGCTAATGGAATGGGTGCCTCTTTCCCTAATTCGATCTCATGAGGGAAGGTGAAGGGTCATCTAATTTGATGGTGGAGGATAGACCTAGATGGATGGCTGAGATCAAATGTCTTTTAATTCACCCACTTCACTTAACTTTATAAAGTCACTTTTAATTTCACCTCACATGAAATTAATGCACTAGGGACCACATTGGACACTTTCTCACCCCTATGAGCCTAGATGATGAGAAACACTTATCCTTAATACTTTATTATTTTTAATTCAACAATTCCAACCATTAACTTCCTTGCATGACAAAACATGTCCACATTAAATGATTAGGATGATTAGCATAATGGCTAACCTTCCCACTTAATGTAAGTGAAGCACATTTAGGGGTTTTACTCAATCTTTTTTAGGATTTTTATAATTCACTTTTTTACCACGTGTTCATGGACTATGGGTGCTTATGCTGCTTTTCATTATCACCGACTATTATGGAGATATCATGATTATCTCCTTTTTTTTTTGTCTTCCAACCCTAAATCGATCAAGTGAATGCCTGGTCCTTATGTGCGTCTGTACTAGTTTATAAAGATTAATTTATAAATTTGAACTAGTTAAACACATTTTTATAAACGAATGCGATCACAATGTGGGAAGCCATTTATTTTGGAAGTGAGTAGGCTAACTCGGGAGCAATCTTGAGTATAGCCTCGGGAGAAAAATGCCATGCACAATTTGAGTATAGCCTCATTGCTAGCTTGGTAATGTCAAGAGTAAGGCGGTTTTGAGTATAATTATTTATTTTTTATGCAAGATCAGATCAGGGAGAAAGATCAGCGTAAAGTTCGCCTGTACTTTGTATGGTAATACAAATATTGAGGCAAAAGTTGCAGTATGAAAGTACCAAAGTGCTTGGACATAGCACGCACAATCGTTATCAAAAGATGTATTACACTGAAAATCCGAAATTTTGATTCCATATATTTTCCTCAAATTAAAAGAAATTAATGAAGTGGCATCAAAGTTAGAAAATACAGCGATTGATTATCCAAAAGTGCAGCGCAATTACAAAATTTTTAGCGTTGAATCCTCTGTAGCCTCTGAACCTCACGCCAGTGATAGTTTGAAATTTGAGTCAACTTTGTCGGAAGATATTAATAATTTTATCGATTAATAATTAAACCCCAATTTAGTTTCCAAATAATGTGAATCATATAGAAGTCACTTGGAAGCAGAAATGAGGCTGACCCATAAGCCAATATGGGAAAACAAATCCATGCAATTTCTAAACATATTTTTGAAAGAGTAAATATATTACAAATTTGGGTAATTACAGAAGAATAAGTTAGTCCAAATCACGTATCAACTCCTATAAACAGCTCCCTGATTTGCAAGAGTCTTAGTAGATTTTGGGATCCGCAGAGAAAAGCTTTAACACTCTGTTGACGCAAACCTTTCATTATCGCCCTCCGCGTTGAAGCCACTGACCGCAGGAAAAGTAGGGCGAAGGCCATCCATGAGCTCGCCATTACTGAGACTGCGCTCTTCTGCGATTGGCCACAGTGTTTTCTCCACAGGCCGCCGTCTTCCCATACATACCCTCCGCGGAGGGGCGATTTCCATCCACCTCATATCAGTGGTTGCCGTCGTCTTCAGAATCGCCATTACCAGAGTCAATTTGTCTGGAAAATACAATCTTCAAATGAAAACCCTAACCGGCAACAAACCCCAAGGACAACACCTTGGCAAACTGCGATCCGAGGCAAATTACAGTACTTTCAGTAAGTGAAAATTGCTTGCAAACCAGGAAAGCCAACTGAGACGAATTCTTGAGCTATTGTTTCCACTACGCCTTAAGATGGGTGTGCTGTGGCGTAGATTTAAAGAGCGTATGGGAAGCTTCCATTTCCATTTAACGCGTATTCAAAACTCGTCCGTTCATAATTTCGGTCGATCTTGGGACGCCGCGTGGGCGCCTTTGGAACCTTCTCATGAAATATTCCCACTCACTAAGAAGGATAGGCAATGTCAAGTATGTCCTCCTTTTATTAAGAGGATATGATAAATTTAATGTGTTTGTTTCAACAGATTGGGGTCATGTGGACCCCACAATGGTGTCAATTGTGTGGTTGGTTTTGTTCCACAGTGGAGCTATATGAATGGAATCCTAGAAAAAAAACATGGTAAACACCTCCATCAACATTCCTCTATCTCCATGTGTCTTCTTCCACACCCTTGCTTTATTACTTCACAACTTTATTATTTCTTCAAATTAATGATTAGACCTTAATCTTTTCTCCATTTGTCTTTTATGTTGAATCTCCTCCTCACTATCACCTTTATTTCGGCGTTGTGGAAAGCAACCACGTCCCTCTAACATTGTAAGGGGAGAGGAATATCAACGCACTAAGCGCATTGCTCAATCAAGTTTACCCACCACGGTACCAAAGGGAGATTCGAGAACAATAACTATTCAAATATTTAACGGTCATGGGGATTCTAGTGATTTGAAAGCTATTGTGAATGCCAAGGGTTGGGTGAAAATGTTGACAAGGAGAAGTGGCAAAATCTCTTTATGCATTGCAACATTATGGGAATCAAAGGTATTAATGTATAATAATTATAAAAGATAAATATTTTTAAGAGGGTTTTTGTGTATTTTAAAATTGAGAAGCTAAAGAATAGTGATGTTAGGATTCTTATCAAAGCTATGATGCTTTTGTAGATATAATTGTCTAACTTGTTGCAATTTTGGTATTTTACCATGATTTTTTTTTAAGGTATAATTATCCTTTTTTTTATTGTATTATTATGTTTTTATCGTTATAATTGTCTTGGTAACTTGTTAGCATTTTTGGTATTGTGATCGAGTTCCCAAAAGACTCTTGAAATTTGTGGCAAAGTTTAAAGCACAAACTTGGAGAAGCATTCATTTTAAGAGGAGGATAGTGATTTTCGAAAAAAGATGTCATCATTAGTTATTGTGGAAATTTGGTCCATTGAGGAACTTATGCACATGGTATCACTACAAGCGATACAACTAGCACAAATTCTAGCTCATTGCTAAAGCATGTGGGAGGATGCACACTAACCATTTAATATAATTTTTAGTTATGCTAGCAAGATACTTCCCAATGGTTCTTCATTCTTTCAAAAAAGTAATCCAAAATAACTCGTCATCTCCTTTGGATCATAAGACTCGTCAATCGTGGGATTTTATATTGGAGATTTCACAAAATACCCTGGAGTTGAAGGTGGAGTCATCTCTGATTAATAGGACAATGAAACATTATTTAGACACTATGTTAATCTATAGATTTAATGGACTATGGCCAACTTCTACAACACTTATTAAATGACTTCAAGCCAATTGAGCCAAATTATTGATAGATCAACATTTTCTCTAGAGATTTCATCATTGTCATTTTTAATAATATGAAAGAACATAAAACAATCATAAAAATACCATTGTTTTTTGTGAACAACATTTCCTCAAACCTCAATTCCTAAAATTCAACTAAGCTAGAATGCCCATATTTAGAATCAAATTCTATGAGGGTGGGGTGAGGCATTAATAGAGAAAGTATAAAATATATTAATATATTTTCTCTATTAATGCCCTAGTCCCCCACCCTCATATAAAATTGTCAAATCTCTCTACCTACTTATAACTCATACAAGTTTTGAAAGAAATAAAAATATAGGTAAATTTGATATGTTATAATTATAAACACACACTCTTAACTACATACTCTAATCTAGAGGCAAAACTTTTCAATTTGGTGTCAAGATTCCATGTGAAAATAGAAAACCTTATCAAACCACACTTAAATATGGTTCCTAAAGCTATTTATCTATCACTTATCTATTACTATTTTAGAGAGATCTAACATATCAACATAATGTAAAAAAAACAAAATCTAATTAATTTGATATGTGGTACTAATCATAAAGACAAGTTAGATATAAACATAAGTTCTTAACTTTGCTAAAACATATCCGTAAGGAGACCATTATCTCATTATTCTCAATTACATATTTTCTATCTCCTAAATCAATGGGAAAGTTTGCATAATCATAATATCATAATGATGTTATGTTTGCTCATAATTTCACTCCTTACACTAACACACACACTCTTCAAGGACCATATATTACCTCTTTCCTTAATAATGAGATCATTTATACATATCCAATCCATTAATGAGATAATTTAGACATGTGTTTAAGGTTGACTTTCCACACTCCTTTTATGCTAATTAATCATCGATGTTGAAAAATTAAAGTTGAGCTTCCTCTCCCATATATGTTGCGTGTTTCAAGGGTGTAATGGAAATTTTCATAATTTCAAGTGAGCATTTCATTAATTTCGCATATTTGAACTTTATACAATTTGTTCGTGTTGTGGTATAATTGGTTGTGTAAGTGAGAGAATTAAACATATTTTTATCAATTCATTTTAATTTTTTTTAATTTTTTCTTTTTATTAGAGAGAATTAAATTAAGTATATTTTTATCAATTTATTTTAGTAATTTAAATTTAAATTTAAATACTTCGAAAATTTGAAAAGATATTCACTATTTTAGAGGGCCTCTTAACCCAATCTCATGTTTAAATAATATATTGAAAACTTAATTTAATTATATTGAAAAAATACCAATGCATCCAATTTCACCTATGCAAACTCATCCTTACAATGTGTAAATTCCTACTTGTAACATTATAATATACTAGTCTCATTATTGAAGAGGAGGTTTACCAACATTGTAATCTTTGATTTTATATTATAATCCTTTCATTTGATTGTAAAACAAAGTTCACCAAATCTACCTTAATCTCTTGCTTTTGTTAAGTTATCAACTACTTTATTTATCTTTTCCATGTTACTAAAATAGATGTGCTTAAATAAATCTTTTTTGGATTCACAATACTTTCTACTCTTCTTTTCTATTTAATGAAACTTCTCAAAATCAAAATTGTTAAAATCAAAATTCTTCATAACACATAGCTTATTCAAATCAAAATTCTCCATAACACATAGCACAAAACTTATTCATTCAATAAAATACACACTATTTATTAGCATTTATGATTATTTTATTTTTCCCAAGTTATTGATAAACATGAGTATGCATTAATTAGCAACACTTTGTTAAAATCAAAATTCTTCATAACATATAGCTTATTCAAATCAAAATTCTCCATAACACATAGCACAAAACTTATTCATTCAATAAAATACACACTATTTATTAGCATTTATGATTATTTTATTATTCCCAAGTTATTGATAAACATAAGTATGCATTAATTAGCAACACTTTAAGGAAGATAAAGTTTTGTCATAACACATAGCACAAAACTTATTCAATAGAATACACACTATTTATTAGCATTTATGATTATTTTTATTATTCCCAAATTATTGATAAACATGAGTATGCATTAGTTAGCAACACTTTAAGGAAGATATTGTTTTGTAAAAACAAGTTTTCATGTTTTTCATTTAATAAAGGTTTTTAGCAAAGATGGATGAGCATAAATTTTAGTAAAAGTTTTCTTATCAATACACTTAAAAAACTACTCTATAGTCCATTCTACAATAGCATACAATACAATGTATATTGTATTAATGTTAATCATTTTGAAAAAAAATTGCATTGTACCATAAACATTCTACCATAGCATACAATACAATGTACATTGTATCAATAATCATTTTGAAAAAAAATCACATTATACCATAAACATATAAGAGTACCAATGCATAGTAATACTAAGCATATCACAGGTTAAATTTAAATTTAAAAATAAAAAGAAAAAAATTTACTTTCAAATTTTATAAAACATTTTATTGAAAAAAAAATCTTATTCAGAATGCCATAAACATATAAACACATTAAACAACACTAAAGATCTTTATGTAAGTGACATCACTAAAGAGTTAAATAACAAATCATATTTAAAAAAAATAGTTCAAGATGCTTACAAATTATATTAACGTTGTAGTATATACTTTACTTGGCACACCACACCATTTTATATTTAATTAATTGAAAAGACTTGCTCGGTAGTATGCTATGAACATATAACCGCACTAATGTCAACAGAGACCACAATATGCTTTAAAAGTACCAAACTAATAAATTTTCATTTTTATTATTCATCCATCCTTGCAAAACCTTCAAGAATTGGTGCTCTTTGTCTTCCTACAAGTGCCCCATTGTTTCGTGCTTTTGAATTGCTACATTTCGTTCACAATCTTCTTCCATAACAAATTTTAATTCATTTCTAAATTTGTTAAAACCCCTTTAATTTAATTTTTATTTATTTATACAATAACTATGTACCTATTTGAGAAGACAAGATTAAGTATTTTTTTGGTTACATTCTAATTTACATTTTCATAGTGATAGTTTTCCAATTTAAATTTAAATTGTAAATATATAATTTTTTTTAATTTTTTTTTTAAATGTCATCAATCCTTTGTATGTTTAAGCATGACACAACAATGTGTTTTCAAGCTACACCATAAGTAGTGCTCCATAACATTATATGAACATTTGAATATGATTAACTTACCAATATATTGTGATATTTGTTGCAGTGCATAGGCAGTGATGATAGTATATGATCATTTGAATATGATTAGATCTTAATATATTTTGATATTTGTTGTGGTGCACGATGTTATAAAGAAATACTGAAGACTAATTCGTCTTAGCTTAAATGAAAGTGACAACCAAAGTTCATAGTTCAAATTCAAAGAAGGTCATTGATAAATATCTTGCTTGCTTCGTTGGATAGAAAGTATGTTGCTATTTTACTCTAGAGCATGTTATATCTAGAGTATGTTATGTTATAGAAAATATATATCACTCTATATAATCTTTAAAAAAATGGAGACAAGCCCAGATCAAGTGACAGGGAGGAGTGACGAGACAAGGGTAGGGGCCTCGAGACCCATCCACACCTCGCATCCCATAACCCCCCATGATGATCGTCTTAATAACTCAATGTCTCCTTCAATAAATGATCACCCTTGTGACCATTATCACCTGCATGTGAACGATCTTAACCTATCCAGCTGCGTCTCCAGAAACCTCTATAATCAAAGTTATTAATGGTGCATTCATGGTGACACGTTATGGGATCTATTTATCTAGGTTGGTTTTTGCCTCTCTCAGTTCATTGTTCTTCTCATGTTTCCACTCTCCCTTTCCATTTCACGACCTCTTCTTCGCGCTCATTAACTTCCCACATCCCTCGCTCTGTGAATTCCTTATCCCTTTGAATGTTCATCTCTCACCCCCTCAACCATCCAATGACACGAGGCACACAAAGGAAAAGAGCTAAGAGTTGCAGAGGCGGTGCCTCTGCTCAACAAGATCAAGCTATGATAACCCACGCAGCTACAAATTATGAAGCCCATATTCCTCCGGAGGTTCAAGCATAATTTTACATGCCTGAGGCCGATGCTAGAGTTCTACAACATTTTATCAGCAATGAGGAAGTAGATGCGAATATTGGTTCATGGGTTCTGTATCCAGTCACCCATCGAGCCAGGGCCACTCTTTACTCAAAAACGTTTGACATCTATTGGCTCCTTAAAACTCTTATGGGCAAGGTTCTTGTGGAATAAAACGAGCCCCACCAAGAAATCATTTTGCGCTGGATGACATCCAACAACAACTGTGGGAAATGGATAGGAAGATTGAAGGACTTGCAGGAAAAGAAACTGATATGGCTGGAACTAGCATGGAGCACAACCAACAACAGGCACCACCATCGGTGAAGTTATCTAGAAAACACAACTGATTTCTTATGATAGTTTTGCTAGTTTTTTTTTTTTTAGCCACAGAGGGAGAAAGGATTTCATCCACCTCTTATCAGTCATCATAGGAAGTATAGACATCAGATAGGCACTTACAGTACTAGTTATCTTTTTAGACAAAACAATATTATTATTTTTCTTCTTTCAAGATGCAAAGGACAACATAAGATACTCATGTGTTGTTGGTCTGGTTTCCCCCGTGGTAGGCCAACAACACAATTTTGTAAATTTGTCCTCTTTTAGTAATACAATGATGCTCAGATAACATAAAAAAAAATTGAAGACACAATAAAGTATACATCTATCAAACACTCATAAACTCCACTATTTAAAAATTGAAATAGGGTGAGTGCAAGCTAATGAAGGTCTCTCATGATGCGATAGTGGCAATGAAAACATGGAAAAATAACAATCTATTAACTAGGAGGGATTATTCAAGGTACTTTTACAATGAATTTGAATATGGTGTAAGAATATGAAACATAGGAAATTGAATTAGCTTTCTGGATATACAATTTTTATTCATAGAAATTGCGAATAACTATGTCAAAATTGTTTTTTTCTAACAGTGGTTTGTTATTTTTCCAACAAAATATAAGGTATATGTCTTTGTTCGTGCAGGTTTTGAGTAGCTTAACGATGGAATTTCATTCCAAAAACTTGTATGCTTGTAGAGAACTCGTTCTTCTAGTGCGGTGTATTTATTGGAAATTTATAATATTAATTTTGTATTTTCTTTTAAATTATCAAAGTCAATATATCCTCGCAATTACAACACCTTTTGTTCGTGCAGGCTAAGAGGGTCTTAACATGATCAATTTTTTTTTTTTTTAGATTGTAGATATATTAATTGTGTGTGTGTGTGTGTGTGTGTGTGGAATCTGCATAGCCGATTCCATCTATGTTTGTAGATTCGTCAACAACTGAAATGTTTAACCTATATAAAAATAACATCAAAGACAAAGATATAGAGAGGTATTCATAAAAATGGATATTTTTATCAATTTGTAGACCAAACCACTTGGTTTTTCATCCCAGACCTAAATTTGAGGCAACCAAGTTAGCCTACACATTCTCAATCCTACCCCAAAAAAATTGAATTCAAAAGAACGTGCATGCGTTCTTAAGAGTGTGCATGCGTTATAGGAACACACAAGCACTCATATAATCTATTTTTTATTTTACATATCTCTCTCCCTCTCTCTCTATCTCTCTCTCTCTCCCCTACATCTACCCCCCCTCTTTCTCTCCCTCTCTCTCCCTCTCACACTACTATACATGGTAATACCTAGACATGGAAAGACCTAGACATCACAAGGCATGGAAAGACCTAGACCTAGACCTTTCCTTGGCATGCCTCTCTCTCTCTCTCTCTCTCTCTCTCTCTCCTATTACGCCCCCCTTTCTCTTCCACCTCTCTCCCACCCTTTCTCTCTCTCCTCGTTGTTAGTCTCAATCTCTCTCTATGCCCTTGTTTCTCTCTCTATTCCCCCTCTCTGCCTCCCTTTATATCCCCCCTTCCTCTCACTCTCTCTCTACC
>ML793524.1:514063-546400 GCA_009831015.1 Picea engelmannii
ATAACAATAATATTAATAATGACATGATTAATCCTCAATGGGGATTTAATCCAATAAAAATAATAACATGATTAATCCACAATGGGGATTAATCCAATAACAAAATAATAAGAATGCTCTTCGCAGTTACATTATTTCAACAAGACCTAGACCATGAAATAGACCTAAAGTTAGGCCTAGACCATGACCTAGACTTATACCATGACCATGACCAAGACCATGAACTAGACCCCACCAAATCCATATTAGCCTAGGCATAACCTATACTTGACCCTTAACCCCCTCCATAGTTGAGCCCTAAGTGCACTATGCATATACCTCTTTTTAAAGTCCCCACAACCCTTGCACCCACATCTTGGTGCTCTAACCATTGCTCCATCCTTCAAAACACTTTCAATCCTAAGCCCTTAGGTCCTAGTTGTCGCCAAACCCCTATACATATTCATGCATAAAGAAGTTTTGTCTACAAAAAATGCTATACATGTTGCATTAAGAGCGCGCACATGCTCTTGTGACTTGAAATCCTTGAGGTTGTGTGCTCATCCCTATCTAGCAAGAACATGTGCACATTCCTAGAATGCACACACGTTATAGGAACACATGCATGTTCCTGTTGGGAATTTTTATGTGCCAAGCACACTCCTCAACCTCATTTATCTCAAAAACTTGAACAAGCCCGATAGCTACACACAGAAATAACAAGATAAAATGGGTTTTTGTTCTTTCTATCTTGTTGTTTAATTCATAGACAATTTTATGTTATTTCAAGACAATTGTGGGAAGAATTGGAAGACAAATTTGTCGAAGTGGAATTGGAATTGTTGGTTGTGTATTCTTGTGTAATAGCAAGACAAATTTGTCCAATTAGAATTGTTAGTTGTGTCTTCTTGTGTAATACCAAGAAAAAATTGTCCAATTGTAATTGTTAGTTGTGTCTTCTTGTGTAATACCAAGACAAATTTGTATAATTGGAATTGGAATAGTTGGTTTTGTATTCTTGTGTAATACCAAGAAAAAATTGTCCAATTGGAATTGGAATTGTTAGTTGTGTCTTTGTTTGTGATACGAAGACAAATTTGTCCATTTGGAATTGGAATTGTTAGTTGTGTCTTCTTGTGTAATACCAAGACAAATTTGTGGTGGGGTGCTTGGAAGCCAATTTTTCTCTTTAAACATGGGGAACCAACAGAATTGAGATAGAAAGTTGTTGAGAAAAGAAATACCCATTGAAAATGTAGAAGAAGAAAGAGAAAAGGCAAAGTTACATATGTCAAAGTGTAGGATTTTAGAAGAGGGAAATCCAATTTCTAGCGAAATAGATGTCGTTGTTGTTTCTCCTCCATCATCACAAGAAAAGTGCAGGAGTTCAGTAGAGACCAATCCAATCAGTATCTCATCAAGACAAGTTGTTGTGGATGACTAGATGATGGAGGATTATCTTGGAGCTCATTATACAATGGATGAAATTAGAGAGGCAACTGGTGCACATCATTATGGTGAAAAATTTACTGTGGTGAAACCTCTTATTGGACAGTCATACATTCCATAAACTAGTTATGTGCATGTCCGATCTCCTCCCAAAATTGATCCACCAGTGATTTAAGGGGAAAGAACTACAACGTTGTTAACTCCACAACAGGGAGGTCAAGAGTGTGAGAATAGGGATTCATCGTCCTTACCTATATTGAGCAATGTGTGGAAAAGAACTCCTAAATGCGTTCAGGTGGATGAAAGTGGGCTAGCATTGCTTGAAGGTAAGTTACCTAATCTTACTATTTTTTATCATTCTTATAAATCATTAAATAATATTTTGAACCAAAATCCAGTGTCGTTAAATGCCAATTATTTTTGGCTTTGTTAAAATCTAGAAGTTTGACTGTTGTTAGGATAATTTTAGGAAATGAAATAGTCAAAAGTTTAGAAACAAGTCATAATATTGTTAGAAACCTTGTGGATGCTTTTCAAATAATTGGTAAGAAATCTCATTCTAAAGACTGTAATGCAGCCCGGCATGTCTTGTCACAATCAATTATTAGCAAGATCACAAGAAAACATCATTTGCTCCAACAAACCTCTCATCTCATGAAATGCAATATCAAAACCCTTAGAAAGTATTCTCATAGATGAGATAGCCTCGAAAGAGGCGGCCCGACATATTTGTGGGACTTCACTGGTAGGATGCCTCATTCTCATATGAATTTAATTGGAGCAATTAAGGGACTAGTACATGATTTCTAGCATGAGAACACTAGGCCTTCTTCCAACCAAAAATATGTACTAAAATTGACAAGGGGATCTCAGGACCATGAATCCCATATTAAAAATTTCCTTGACATTACATAGACATAATTGTATGAGAGATTCTGGACAATACATAGTGAACTTAACTTGGGCCAAAGATCTTTCCATAAATGCAAGCCTTGGTATGTTTGAATAAACACAATTCATGACACATGTTGTTGTTGATATCACATTGAGTATGGTTATTATCACACACACACACACACACACACACACACACACACACACACATGTATAGATATTTTGTTTTGAATAACACCCTTTTGCAGGAATGCTCAGTTATATTTCTGTCGTCGTTATCTAGAGACTTTATTCACAACATCTTGTGTACAAGGCTAGAGGGTTGTACATTTTATCAAAAATCTTGCTTAAATGGGACATGCCCTAGGTGTCGTGGAATGGAATTACTGACCAAGTGCATCCATGTAAGCGATGAGTATGAATTGGGGAGGAAGGAGGTTTCCTTGCAAAGCTTTAAATATGTCACATATGATATTGATGGAGTTGGGCAGGAAAGAAAAAATATACAATTGGTGGTTTTGCCATATATGAGTATGTGACTTCATGAAGGACTTCGTCGAAAATACATGACAATATGTTCAATATGTTCATGTATCTCAATGACAGGATGAGAATTATAGAATATGCATAGATACATTTCCTATCAATGGTTGATTTTGTTGAGAACTACACCCTTCAACCGGAAAATGAGATTCAAAGCCAATATTATCACTTAGAGAAAGTCAACATAATGGTCCATATCACATATAGGCATAGGTCGGATAGAAACAAATAAAATAGAGTTATATTGAAAGAGTATCACTTATACATAAGCAATGATCGGTGCCATGACTTAGCCTGCGTAGAACTTTGATTTCAATTGTTTTACAACCACCTTATGGAGAAGAACATACATATGGATCAACATTGGATTTGGTTAGATGGTTGTGCAGGCCAGTTCAAAAATGATCATGTATTTCAATGGTTGTGTATGTTGCATAAAAAAATCAAGGTACCACACATTTGGAACTATTTCGAGTCTGGGCACGAGAAAGGGGAGCATGATGGAGTAGGAACATGCATAAAAAGAGTATTACACAAGAAAGAAATGAAGTTCACAACTACTTCTGATATGAAATTCCTTAGATGCCAATTTACTCTTAAAGATACATGTTCACATCTAACCTAATTCAAAATATTTATTGATTGTCTTTGACAGATTTTCTTAACACATGTGAATCTTTTACTTATCAAAAACCTTATGAAATGATGAATAATTTACAAAATAATGAGAGATAACACAACATAAAATAACATAACTAGTAAGACAATATTTGATGATGGAGTTCACCTCTCTTAGGCTACATCTTTGAGTCCCCTTTCAATAGTGAGACTACTCTTCATTAATCTCAAATGTCAAAACTACAATGAAAATGGACTTACAAAATCCAATCTTGAAGTCACTCTTAAATGTTGTTGCTCAAACCCAAAAATAGAGGTTATCGTTGAATTCCTCTCAAAATTCTAAGAAAAATGAGTATAAATTCGACTATATTCTGAACTGGCTCTAAATGACCCTCTTCTTCACGTGAAACAATGGGCTCAAACTCTCATACAAGGAAATACGAACTAATATCTTCATAGGCATCATATTAGCGCACAACATACATCACCATCATGCTCCTCACAAAAAAATTAGAAGAATGAGTATAAACATGACTATGTTTGGACATGGTTCTCAATGGCATGCAAAACAATGCAAATCCATGACTAGGCACCTATTGGCATGAAAATCGAGACAATATGTACCCTGCATGGAATTCTATGTCTCGTACTCCCATACTATGTACTCTCGTGTCCTATCTCTAAATTTGTGCTCTTTAAATAGGCTAGGTCGTCCAAATCATGGCCTCACCTTCACGCTAATGTTGACATCAATTTAAATGTGAATCCGTTGGAATCCCATAATAATTAGAACCCTTGGCGCGTTGGCTAGGGCCTTAGTACATGTGGGAGGAGGTCATAGGTTCAAACCCATGGACCTCTCCTCCTTTGGAACTTCGTTGTTACCATAGGTTATATTTGGTATAAACTTTATTAAATTTGGTGGCACAGTTGTTATCCCCCCATGAATATTGGAACCCAGTTACATTGGATACCACATAAACCACGGGTTGGGGGCTTATCCCTTGGCCCTTTTTTTGTCGAATATATAATGTTTACAACTTAAATAAAATCTTTACCATATGACTAGTAAGTCACATGCCGCAGTGTATTGGTAAGTCGTTGACGTTGTGTGCACGAGGTAAAGGGTTCGACCCATGTTAACCCACCATAATTTTGGAATACATTAACCATAAAAGGCCAATGGGAGGATTCCATGTGGCAGCTTCTCATTGGTCCACATGTATAGCCTCCACNAAAAAATTAGAAGAATGAGTATAAACATGACTATGTTTGGACATGGTTCTCAATGGCATGCAAAACAATGCAAATCCATGACTAGGCACCTATTGGCATGAAAATCGAGACAATATGTACCCTGCATGGAATTCTATGTCTCGTACTCCCATACTATGTACTCTCGTGTCCTATCTCTAAATTTGTGCTCTTTAAATAGGCTAGGTCGTCCAAATCATGGCCTCACCTTCACGCTAATGTTGACATCAATTTAAATGTGAATCCGTTGGAATCCCATAATAATTAGAACCCTTGGCGCGTTGGCTAGGGCCTTAGTACATGTGGGAGGAGGTCATAGGTTCAAACCCATGGACCTCTCCTCCTTTGGAACTTCGTTGTTACCATAGGTTATATTTGGTATAAACTTTATTAAATTTGGTGGCACAGTTGTTATCCCCCCATGAATATTGGAACCCAGTTACATTGGATACCACATAAACCACGGGTTGGGGGCTTATCCCTTGGCCCTTTTTTTGTCGAATATATAATGTTTACAACTTAAATAAAATCTTTACCATATGACTAGTAAGTCACATGCCGCAGTGTATTGGTAAGTCGTTGACGTTGTGTGCACGAGGTAAAGGGTTCGACCCATGTTAACCCACCATAATTTTGGAATACATTAACCATAAAAGGCCAATGGGAGGATTCCATGTGGCAGCTTCTCATTGGTCCACATGTATAGCCTCCACATGTATGTTCATGTCATGTGTCCAAGGTTGATTGGTCTACCTCGGACTTGTACGGTTTCCATGCCATCGGCCCAGTCAGATGTACGACTTGCCAACTAAGCCTACTACCTGCCATGTTAGCATTGTACGACCTGTACGAATTTCATGTGGAATTATATCATACTGCCACATCATCTTGATGACGTCATCTATATGGACTACCCAATCATCCTTTTTCCATGTTTTTACCGAAACTTTGAAAGGCCATAACTTTCTCGTATGATGTTCGTTTGAGGTGATTCATACATCATTGGAAAGCTCTCATTGATCTCTATGCAATGAAGTCCTTTCAAGAGCATTTGAGATGATCAATTTTTTTTATCATTTTGGATCCTCCTAGATCTCTTTGAGTGTTCTAGATCCTCCTCGATCACAACTTCCCACTGAAGAAATTTTGGACCTCCAAAAGTATGTATATTTCAACAACTTAGTGATGATAACTCTTCCTCACTCTTCCACCTTGTTGAAAATCATTTTATTCAACAACTTAGTGATGATAAAGATTCTTCACTCTTCCACCTTGTTGAAATATATTTGACCGATTCCATCTTGGTCTTGATCTTCTGGATCTTCATCTTGGATACATATTTGATCTCCTTCTTGAACTTTCATAAGCTCAAGGAAACCAATATAGATCGTTGTACTTCTATCTGTTTCTCTAGAACATGGCTCTGAATTTGGATCCTGGCAATAGCTCTGACTCTAGCTCTTTGCTCATGGTTACTGGCACTAGTTTCTGGATATATATCTAGCTCCAGTTCTGGCTCATTGATTCCTTCATCAAAAAATTCTGATCACTGACTCTTTTCTCTGCAATATCTAAATATGAATTCTAAACTCAAAATCTACTCCCATCTCCTTATTTGTTGAAGATAGTCCATCTCGACAATCATAAAACCAAGTCAAATGTTGATCTATGCCTCATTCATCTTGGCTTAATTTTTCCTGTATTGTTGATGTATCTGTCGGAGTCTCTGAATGAACTTCCTTTTCCATTTCCTCTCTCCTTCCCTGAAAGAAAAACTAAAACATGTTTTCCACAAACATTTGTACTGCTTGACTTGCTTCTTCTCAAGGTATACATCTACATGAACATAGAATAACATATTGAATATGTTCATAGCATAAAGCATACTTATTTCACCTTCTCTCTTTATAAAGAAGACTATTTCTTTAACAACTCTATGAAGATATTGCATAGCTATGATTCTCTTCCTGCTTTTGATCTACATGTTCCAACTGCCACATTCTTTTGTTCCTTCACCTTTGTGCTTCAGAATAATAATGATATTACATATACAATTCGATCCATATGCAATTCATTAACTGATAATAAGAACAATTATAATAGTCATCTTCACTACTGTCGAAAGGCTTTAGAAATACTTGCAAGATTCCTCTCACTCTCAAAATTCCCTCAGAGTGATTAATAAAGCCCAAATCTTTAGAAATCCCTACAAGACTCCTCTCACTCTTGAAATTCTATAAGGAGTGGCTAGTAATCCCTCTATTACAACAATGTAAATAGACTTTTAGAAGATATTTACATATGCATACTGACTTCGCTATTTACAAATATACATATTTACAAATTATTTCCAAAATGGAATATTTTTTTATACCTATCCAGGGACAAAGATAGGTGGCTTCTTCATGGACTCATTCTTCCCTCAGTGGAGTCTCACAACTTACCATATTTGACAATGCCTCTGACAATGAATATGAATCTGACACCGAATCCAAATGGTCATTGGATCCAACTATAGGTCATCCAAGCAACCTATATAGTCTCTCCCTTATGATACCCATCACTACCATTGTGTCCTGAGTAGCTTTCTATGAATACACTTTTATTTTCCATCCTGGAACAAAACTGCATATCCTTCATTTTCGAAAGTTGAAATTGAGAATAAGTTTACTTTCAAATATGGAGCATATAGCATATGTTTTATTCCCAGAAATCCTCCCGACTCGAGTTGGAATCTTACATAACCAACTCCTCTTACTCCTTGGCTGGTGTTAGTTTCAGATCCCACATAGAAATCTGTGTCAATTTATGAGAAATTAAGGAATAGAGATCTCATTCATGTAATGTGGTGAGATCAACCACTATCCATGAACCATACAACGATGTCTCCATACACTATATTGTTAAGACCAACCATTAAGAAGAATTTTCTGTCAAATTTTTCAGCAAGACTGTCAACTTCACTTGGGGTTTCTACTTGTCTTCTTGTAGGTGCCTCTACATCTTCCTAGTTTTTCTTCAGACAAAAGTCTGGATGAAGTGTCCAACACTTCTCAATCTAATGTCCACTCTTATCATTATAAGAGCAAATGTTATTTTTCATGTCTTGGAACCACAATCCTTTCTTGTCACTTTCTCTATGTTGGAAGGTTGTTCTGGTACGACCAACTACTTATGAAGGACCTTTTCGTTTGAAGTTCTCCTTACATTAGTTGTCCTAGAGAATTTTCCATCTTGACGGGGATAAGAATAATATGACGAATTATCTTCATCATTTACCATTTGTAAACTTTTCATAGGAGATAGTCTCTTGCATATAATACTTTTCCTTCTCTAATTTCCCAACTTCATAGAGTGGTGCCAATATCTGGACCTTATCCTGCAAATCTCTTTCCAATACATGAATAATACCTCTAAGGAATTCTTCATGACACATCAATCAATCTTCAAGCCTCTGCTTCTCCTCCTTGAGATATTTTAGTTTCATTCTCAATTAAGAATTCTCCTTCTGAATTTGTCTATTCATGTCCCTCCGAAGCTTTAATTTCATGAAATATTTACTCATGGTGTCCTTTGCAACCAAGAGATATGTATTCTCAAAAAGAGTGTTCAAACACACCTTCACCAAGCTTGAGTCTTGGACCTCGTCACATTCACTTTCAAACACTTGTCAAAACCAACTCTGATACCACTTGATCCGAAAATCCTTAGATGCCAATGTACTCTTAAAGATACATGTTAACATCTAACCCGATTCAAAATATTTCTTGATCCTCTTTGATAGATTTGCTTAACACATGTGAATATTTTACTTATCCAAAACCTCATAAAATGAGTAATAATTTTCAGAATAATCAGAGATAACACGACATAAAATAAAAGAACCAGTAAGACAAGATTTGATGATGGAGTTCACCTCTCCTCAGCTACACCTCTGAGTCCCCTTTCAATAATGAGACTGCTCTTCATTAATCTCAAATGTCAAAATTACAATGAAAATGGACTCACAAAATACAATATTGAAGTCACTCTTCAATTTTGTTTCTCAAACCCGTAAACATAGGTTAACATTGGATTCCTCTCGAAATTCTAAGAAAAATGAGTATAAACTCCACTATATTTTGAACTGGCTCTCAATGATCCTCTTCTTCACGCAAAAAAATGTGCTCAAACTCTCATATAAGGCAATATGAATTAATATCTTCATATAAAATATCTTAGCACAAAACAAACATAAACATCACACTCCTCTCGAAAAACTGAGAATAATGAGTATACACATGACTATGTTTGGACATGGTGCTCAATGACACGCAAAACAATGCAACTTCATGACTAGGCACCTCTTGGCATGCAAATAGAGAAAATATGTACCTTGCATGAAATTCTATGTCTCTTACTCCCATACTCTCTACTTTGATGTCATGTCTCAAAATTCATGCTCTTTAAATAACCTAGGTCATCCAAACCATGGCCAGACATTCACGCTAACATCGACATCAATTTAAATGTGAATCTGTTGGAATTTGTTAGGATCCGTTCATAACCCCTCTCTATGGATAATTAGTTAGTAGGATATATTTTCTATGTAATAAAGGTCGACATTAGTTAATAAGGCCTAATAAATAAAGGAGAATAATTCAATGTAAGAAGACTTAATAGAAGCTTCTGCTTCTAGAAAGATCTTCCTTTAGAAGTTTCCTTAGAAGGTAGAATTAGTATAAATAAGAGTAGGAGGCATTGGATATCTTGTCTTGGAGATTATTGTAATAGAGCTTTATTCTGCTGGAGGTTTCCCCCTCGAAGAGGCAAGTGAACATTGCTATCTCTAATAAAGGTGTTCTTTCTAGTATCATTCTAGCTATAATCTTGATGTTCCTTTACTGCTTGTTAAATATTTGTGTTCCGCATATTATTATTCATCCAATATATTGCAAGTGGTATCAAAGCTCCTTCTTGGGAAGAACGTATTCCGACGTCTTTAAGCTACAAAGATCTGTCATTCCGCGCATAATTCTGCGGTTGGGGACTCATACACACATGAACTACAAGTGGTACTTAAGAAGACATTGTTGGCCACCCTTGTAACCCTTGTTGGTACCCCTTCAAGTGACAATGCATCAGAAAACACCTATATATAGATCGACCTAGATATCTTGAAGCCCTCCGTAGATAAACCAATTGGCCTCCTGACTGTTATAGTTCCACCGAGAAAAACACTTGGAAAGATACTCTCTAGTACCTAGGTATTCAGGTAGTACAGCTAAGGGCACGGTATAGCCTCTTTAGTTGGTGCCATGATATATTGGACCGAGTACTATTGTTGGAACCCACATGTATATCAGAGAGTTATAGCACAAAGAAAACCCTTGTCTGTAGAAACATTGAATATCCTAACCCTTAGGATAGACACATAAACATTACAGACAAGCTCTATTGTCATGCAACTATGTCTACTTCAATTGGGTTGCAAAATTCCTACACATTTCTTTCTATTAAGCATTTGTCCATTTCTTCACTACAATATTATTTAGATTGGAGTATAACTCTGCAGGAGTAAAAAAAAAGAAGAAAAATTCTAGGGCCATGATACACCCTTATTTGAGACTTGGTCCATTGGATTCCTCTGTTCATCCTGATCTCAGTGGTACCCTTCATTTTTAAGCCTTTTTTTAGTTCAACCCAACCCTTTCTAGGACACCCCTATTTGCGACCTATCCCATTGGATTCCTCTCTTTTTCTTGATCACCCGGGTACCTATAAATTTTTGTCCCATACTTTTGTCCGGACACCTCCTCTTCTACTTAAGCCTCCACCATGCCTACCACTCCCTCTCAGTCCCAAGAAACCTTGGAGGACAAGGTGTCCAACCTAGAACATAAAATAGCCAACATGAACACCACCTTATAACATGCCCTTGATCATCAATCCCAAGTTCTGAACCAACTCCTCAAGAATAAGAATGTTGATCCCACTCTTGAGGACCCTCAGTCTTCCCATTATGAGTATACTCACTCATCTCGCTCCCCTTGGGGTTCTCCACCCTCTCGGAATAAGGCACCCAAAATTGACATGCAAACATTTGATGGTTCCAACCCTGTCGGATGGGTTTCTCAAATGGAACAAGACTTTTCCCTTCATGATATTCACGATGATGCGACCAAACTCCATGTAGGGATTTTGTACTTGGATCAAGAACGTTGGCTGTGATGGCAGTGGCATAAGAAATGTTATCCAACACTACCCACTTGAAACATGTTCACTAAATCAATTTGTGCCCATTTTGATCGGTACTAATCACATTTTTTTGGCAAGCTCACTAAGCTACACCAAACTGGATCAGTGAAAGACTTCATCATGACATTTGAAAATTTGGTTATCCGAACCGAGGGCTTATATAATTAATTATACCTTGAATGTTTTATTAGTGGCTTAAAGGATGCCATCAGGGCTCATGTGAGCATGCATAATCCTACTACCTAGTTGCAGGCATGCCAATTAGCACAGGATGTAGAGACCATCCTTCAGGAACCAATCCCAAAGGCTAATTTCCCCAACTGTCCTCGCCCCGAGTCTAACCCATCTCTGACACAAACCTTGAAGCTCCAAAAGGTATCTCTAGCAGAAATGGTGGAATGTCGCACGAAAGGACTTTTCTACTATTGTGAGTATTCCCTAGGGAATAAATGTAGAGAACAAAAGTTCTTCCAAATTGATGCCTCAATTTCCTCTCCCTATGAAGAGATCCCATCAAATGAGGCTCCTGACCTAGAGGAGGTTCAACAAAGTGATCATGTCGAAGCTCTAGCAGTAACCCATGTGGAAATAGAGGAACCCCATAAACATTTAAGATCAAAGGCTACATCAAACATAGGTTGGTGGTGGTATTGATTGATAGTGGTAGCACCCATAATTTTATTCATCGCAGGCTTGTTGATGAGAGCCATTTCTTTATCTGCCATGTTTCTAATTTTCAAATCCTCATCGCTAATGGTGGCACTATGAAGAGTGGGGGCCATTGTGAGAATGTCAAAATCCAAATGGGTGATTATCATATGAAAACCCACATGTTCTCTATTTCCATAGGTGGTTGTGATATTGTATTCGGGGTGGAATGGATTTGCACTCTGGGGCCAATCACAATGGATTATAAAGAATTATATATGAGATTCACCCAAGACACTCACCTGTATACCCTCCAAGGTCTCCAAGAAGGATCTTTTGAAATCATCAGCTCTCACATGATGGAAAAAACTATTGAAGAAAGGCCACCATGGTGTGATTTCTTAATTTAATTCCATCCAAGTCATTGAATAGGCCTCTCAGGTCGTTCCTCCTATCCTACAAATCATATTGGACAAGTACCTCAAGGTCATTGATGTTCCCACAACCTTACCTCCTTCCTGGGGTGAGCATGATTACAACATCTCTCTCCTTCTAGGCAACCAACCCCCCAATGTACGTCCCTACAAATATCCATTTGCTCAAAAAAATTAATTAGAAAAGATGGTAGAGGAATTAATGGAGGCAGGGGTAATTCCCCCTAGTACCAACCCATATTATTCACCTATGGTGATTGTCTTAAATAAATAAGGTACTTGACGCATCTGCCCTGAATAAATTGACCATCAAATATAAGCATTATGGAAAAATTTCTAAGCCCTTGAGTGACCTCCTTAAGAAGAATGCATTTCATTGGAAACTTGTTGTTGAGTAAGCCTTCACCGAATTAAAGAGGGCCATGTGCACTACTCATGTCCTAGAATCTATTGACTTCAACAAAACCTTTGTGGTGGAATCAAATGCTTCTGACATTGGTATAGGCACAATACTCACACAAGATGGTCGATCGTTGGCCTTTCCTAGCCAAGATTTGAGTGGTCGCAATCTGGGCAGATCTACATATGAAAAAGAAATGATGGCCATTCTACATGTGGTGCACACATGTTAGCCATATCTCTTGGGACGTCATTTCTAGATCAAAACAGATCACCATAGTTTAAAATATTTTTTGGAGCAATGACCATCCTCCCTAGAAAAAAATCAGTGGCTAACCAAAATGTTGGGTTATGATTATGAAATCATATACAAAAAGGGAAAAGATAATATAGTAGAAGATGCATTTTCAATATAACATGAGGAAGACGACTCCCTCTTTTCCTTATCCTTACTGGTACCTAATTGGATTGAAGAAGTACGCCAAGAGTGGCTAACACACTCGACTATCTTCAAGATAATTCAACACCTTCACGAGGACCCTAATCCTCCCATCGGCTACACTTGGTAGGAGAATATTCTCAGATATAAGGATTGCTTGGTTCTATCACCCTCTTCATCACTCAAGCCGAGGGTATTAAATGAGTTGCACTCATTAGCTATTGCGGGTCACTCGGGGTTCCAAAAGACATACGCTCATTCTCGTCGTTATTTTTTCTGGGCAGGCATGAATAAGAATATCCTTCACTTTGTCACAGAATGTGAGGTGTGCCAACATAATAAAGGTGAAACTATAAAGTATACAATCACCCTACAACCCCTTTCCATTCCATATTCTATGTGTACAAAAATGTCCATGGATTTTATAGTGGGCCTTCCTAAAGCCGGGAACAAGTCCGTCATCATGGTGGTGGTTGATCACCTCTCCAAGTATGCTCATTTTTGTGCATTACCCCACCCTTTCACACCCACACTAGTTGCACAAGTTTTCCTTAATCATATTTTCAAGTTACATGGCATGCCCACCTATATTTTATTTTATCATGATCCAACTTTCACCAGCACATCTTTAAATTGCAGGGCACCCAGTTGAATATGAGCACAGCATATCACCCCCATTCTTACGGCCAAAAAGAATTGGTCAACAAATGTTTGGAAACCTACTTGCGGTGTTTTTCTTCGGACAAACATCACTAGTGGGTGCAATGGCTTCCCTTGGTAGAATATTGGTACAATACTTTCTATCATATGACCACTAAAATGACCCCATATGAAGCAATGTATGGCCAACTCCCACCTACAATCACTACCTATCTTCCAGGAACCTCAAAGGTCCAATCTATTGATACACTGCTACAAGGTCACACAACCACCCTAGCGGCTTTGAAGGACAACCTCCACATGGCCCAAAATCGCATGAAGCAACAGGAAGATAAACATCATTCATAAAGGGTTTTTCAGGAAGGTGATCAGATGTTTCTCCAACTCCAACCTTACAAGAAAAAATCTCTCAAAGCCCAGGGACATCACATGTTAGCACCCAATTTTTATGGGCCCTACCAGATCATCAAGCATATTGGTTCAGTGTCCTACAAATTGGCCCTTCCTACTACTTCCAAAATCCATCTGGTGTTCCATGTTTCCTGTCTGAAGAAAGTGGTGGGACAGTATTGTAGGGTCCAAACCCTCCTTTTGGAATTACATGAAGAAGGATTCCTTTGGATCCAACTGGAAGTAGTCCTCAATCACTGTGATCATCAGTTGCATGGCAGAACTATCAAGGAAGTGTTGATCAAGTGGAATGACACATCATCAATGGATGCAACCTGGGAACCAACGACCATACTCCAATAGTTCCCACACCTACAACCTTGAGGACAAGGATGCTTTTGAAGGGAGAGGGCATGTTAGGATATGATCCTAACCCATATCTATGGGTCATTAGTTAGTAGGATATTTTTTCTATGTAATAAAGGTCAATATTAGTTAATAAGGCCTAGTAAATAAAGGAGAATAAGTCAATGTAGGAAGACCTAATAGAAGCTTCCGCTTCTAGAAATACATTTCTCTAGAATTTTCCTTAGAAGGTAGAATTAGTATAAATAAGAGTAGGAGGCATTGGATATCTTGTCTTGGAGATTATTGTAATAGATATCTCCTCTACTGGAGGTTTCCCCCTCGAAGAGGAAATTCAACATTTTTTATCTCTAATAAAGGTGTTATTTATGGTATTATTCTGGTATTTTTCTAGCTATAATCTTATTGTTCCATTATTGCTTGCTAAATATTTTTGTTCCACATACTATTATTCATCTAGTATATTGCAGAATCTCGTAATAATTGGCACCCTTGGCACGTTGGTTAGGGGGTTAGTACATGGGGGAGGAGGTCACATATTCAAACCCATGGACCTCTCCCCCTTTGGCGCTTCATTGTAACCATAGGTTATATTTGGTATTAACTTTATTAAATTCAGTGGCATAGTTAGTAACATAAACCATGGGTTGGGGGCTTATCCCTCAACCCTTTTCCTGTTGAACATACAATGTTAACAACTTAAATAAAATATTTAGGTCATATGACTATCAAGTCACATGTCGCAGTGTATTGGTAATTCATTAATGTTGTGTTCATGAGGTCGAGGGTTCGACCCCTGTTAGCCCACCACAATTTTGGAATACATTAACCATAAAAGGACAATGGGAGGTTGTTGAGTGGTAGATTCTCATTGATCCACTTGTATATCCTCCACCTATACAATCATGCCACATGTACAACACTAATTGGTCCACCTCGGACTTGTACGGTTTCCATGTCACCTCAGCCTGCTACCTGCCACGTTAGCACTGTAAAACCTGTACAGATGCCATGTGGAATTCTACCGTACTGACATGTCAACCTGTTGATGTCATTTGTATGAACTACCTAGTCATCATTTTTCCTTGTTTTTGTTGAAACTTTGAAAGGCCATAATGTTCCCATACGACATATGTTTGAGGCGATTCACGCGTCGTTGGAAATCTCTCATTGATATCTACACAATCAAGTCCTTTTCAAGAGAATTTGAGATGATCATTTGTTTAGCATTTTGGATCCTCCTAGATCTCTTTGAGTGTTCTGGATCATCCTGGATCAACTTCCCTCATTTGAGATGTGAAATACATTGTTGAATGATGTTCTTTAGTAAAGGGAGAGGGAACACAAACATGTGAAGACCAATCACACAGGAAAGGACATGTACATAGATAATTTTGGGAGGTGGTCGATGTAGATCGATCACAGTGGTATGAATGAGAAATGATCCAGGGCACTAATGGATTCCATTCAATTCGAACATCAGACAATGCAATAGTTGAAATGTGGACGAGAAAAATCTCTTACTCCTCTGGTCCATGTAGTAGTAATGAATGAGATGATTGTGAATTGATAGACTGGGTTGATTGATCTGGATTATTTTCAGCACGAAATGAGAGCGGAGATATAACAAAGAAATGCACAAAGATATTGCAGATATTCAATAATATAACAGAAATGTATTAGAGATGCAACCATAAACACAAATATACAGTAATACACGATTTCTATTAATGAAAGAAATGTACAGAGACTGTAAAAATACAGAGTGAAAGGCTCGCTAGAATGGTGGCAACTTATCTCCGATAAGAGATGTGACGGCTACTCGCATTCACAAGAAGATGATTACAATGAGGCTCTGAAGGCCTTTTTACAATAAACAGGAATGCCAAAAACCCTAGACATCCAAAAACCTAACCCTAGGATATGAAGCGCCAAAAGTCATGTGGACCCCGTTTGGGTAAGTTAGTACATCAACTTCCCAGGGTTGTAACTTTTGCATACGATCTCCGTTTTAGGCGTATAATAGCTCGTTAGAAAGGTATCATCGAGGAGACTCATTTTGGGGGATAATTTATGCCTTTGGATATCATTGAGAACCTCGATCTCAAAAAACCTTCATTTAGGCCCTCAAAATGGCCCCGGAAGTTAAAACCTGCTAAAAATAGTAAATTGCCAAAATTGCCAGAAATCTGTTTTGAGCCAGTTGGAAAAGGTGGGTGGCCACTGATATACACCTAGATCAATCCTCCCTCCTTAGGAAGAAATGTTCTCCATTGCATTGAGTTATCGGGGGAGAGGGAAAAACGTTTGTTGAATCTGCATCTTGGTGAGCTTCTTGTCTTGCTGGAGATGTCGTGTTGCTTAGTTTGTGGAAGTCTGTCACGAACCTATTGAGGTTGAGGCTGTTCAACAAGTTGAGATACATGAGAGGACGGTGTGCAGAAGGAATCTTTGCGCTTTGCTGCAAGCTTGTCGACCTGCTTCTGTTGGATAGAAGTTGCTTGGGGCAAGGCTATAGTGGTTGTAGTGTCCTTTTGTTCTCCTTTTGAACAAATTGTGAACAAGATGAATTTTGTAGTATGAGATACTACCTTGCGACACTTTTTAGGTGGAACAGTAGTCGGAACTACCTCTGTTGTTCTGTAGAGATGACCCCCCAAAGTAACAATGACACTACGGGGTCGAGACTCATAAACAACATGGCGTCTCCACATATATGGTTGGCCCAAGAGCACATCACAGACATCCAGTGGGGAAACATCACGTAATACCTCATCCTTGAAGGGTTGGATTCTGTATGATAATCGACATTGTTAGATGACACGAAGATCTCGTCCTTGGGGAAGCCACCCGATGTTGTATGGATGTGGGTGTGTTGTTGTCAACAATCCCAACTGTTTGATGACCTCTGTTGAGATGAGGTTCTTCTAGCTTCCGCTATCAACAATAAAATGCAACGGGGTCCCCTTCACCCACATCTTTGAATGAGAAAGGTGCTCCCCCTCTTTAGGATCTGTTGGTTCTTCTGGTTGAATTGTTGAGGTTGTGACAATAGCAGTGGGGTCTGCACCATTGATTTGTCCTTTACCATTATTTTCAGAATCAGATTCTGAATCAGGGTTCAACTCTTTGTCTTTGATCTTTGCCACCAATGACTATTTTGAGCGACATTCATCGGTGTTGTGCCAGGGGATTTTGTGGAACTCGCACCATTTTCCGGTGTCCTTCTTTGTCTTCCCGTGACCCTTATTTTTCTGTGTCTTGGACTGGTTTTCGGGAGACTGTTTGTTAGGGACGTCTTTGTCATAATTTGGTTATTTCGGATTTGCAGACACGAACTCCTATTTGTTCTGATGCTTAAATTTTTTCTCAATTTTAACAGCATATCGATAAGCAATACCGAGTGATGAGATGTCTAGAAAATCCATTTTAGTCTGGATGTATCTATGTAGAGCCCCACAGTATTTCAGAACCAAATGTCGCTCAGATTCTTTGATACACAACTTGGTGCGCAAGGTATGGAAGGTATTGGTGAACTCCAGAACTACTTGGCCCTTCTCTTGGCGCAGTGTGGTCCATCTCATGTACTGGTCCTCGTAGTTGCCAACAGGGTAATACTGTTCCTTTACCACATCCACAAAAAAATCCCAAGTGGGATTGGCCCCATATATTCCAGACTCCTCTGTGGAACTTTTCTCCCAGTAAGTTTCCCACCAATATTTGACATGAGGGACAGCTTTAAGGAGTGCGAAGGTGATATTTTCTTTGTTGGAAAAATTGTGAACATAGAAATAACCTTCTAGCAGAGTTAACCATTTTTCTAGGGCTTCTGCATCTATCTGTCCTTTAAATACAGGAATATCAAAACTAACTTGTACCTTGAAAGGAGAGGTGCCTCCAAAGTGGCCTCTTGATGAAGATGCGCCTGATGCTATCGACAGGCGTTGAAGGATGTGGGCAAAATTCTCCATCATTTCATCCCTCTATTGTGTGAGAGCTTTCTCAAGCAATAGATTGATAGGATCGTTTGCTCCGTTGTTTTTATTTTCTTCCGCCATTGAGGGTTTCTTGGGTGTGCGAGAGCGATTGTCTTTAAGAGAGAAAATATCAAGACCCAACTTTCTATACTCGGACCTCATCGGGGACATGCACTGAAAAAAATGATCAAGAGCAGCCTGCTCTGATACCACTGATCCAGATTATTTTCGTCACAAAATGAGAGCGGAGATATAACAAAGAAATGCACAAAGATATCACAGATATTCAATAATATAACATAAATATATCAGAGATGGAACCATAAACACAGATATACAGTAATACACAATTTCTATTAATGAAAGAAATGTACAAAGATTGTAAAAATATAGAGTGAAAGGCTCGCTAGAATGGTGGCAACTTATCTCCGAGAAGAGATGTGACGGCTACTCACATTCGCAAGAAGATGATTACAATGAGGCTTTGAAGGTATTTTTACAATAAATGGGAATGCCAAAAACCCTAGACATCCAAAAACCTAACCCTAGGATATGAAGCGCCAAAAGTCATGTGGGCCTCGTTTGGGTAAGTTAGTACATCAACTTCCCAACGTCGTAACTTTTGCATACGATCTTCGTTTTAGGCGTATAATAGCTTGTTGGAAAGGTATCGTCTAAGAGATTAGTTTTGGGGGCTCAATCATGCCTTTAGCCATCATTGAGAACCTTTATCTAGAAAATCCTTCATTTAGGCCCTCAAAATGGCCCCGAAAGTTAAAACCTGCTAAAAATAGTAAATTGCCAAAATTGCCATAAATATGTTTTGAGCCGGTTGGAAAGGGTGGGTGGCCACTGATATCCACCTGGATCATTGATAGATGGGATAATGTATCACTCCCCATTGGCCAACATATAAATATGTAATTATCCTAGTTGGAGGAGGATCAATCAAATATTTCAGCAGATTATGATCATGTCCTAGATCTTGTACTACCAGGTTCGTTGAAACCTTCTATTAAATTTTGAATAACTAGCATCAATGTTTTATGCTTTGGTCATTTAGTGGACTCATGTTTTGGCACTCCATTTTTTGTAGGACACATATACGCAGTGGTTTCCCCAAGAGGTAATGAATGGGGCACTGATAATTGGCTTCCATGTTTCTTAGAGGGAAGGAAGACACTATCAGTAACATACTATGAAGGCATTGAATTTCCAATTGGGTTGATGGTTATTAAAGGAGAATATCTTACACAAGATGGAAGAACACAAAAGAAAGGTGGTTATGTATTTCAATATTATAGACCAGGTGAATCTGTATACCACTTTATGAACTTGGTTGTTGGTACAAACCTCCAACAACAAACAATACCAAGTAAGAACTCATCAAAGGTGCGATACTTCTTATCTTACTCCGAGCACAAGAACTTAAGGAAGACCATCAGTATTAGAAGTGATCTTGATGGTCTACTTGAATGACCATAGGTATGTAAAAGGAATAATTAAACAAATATTTTATATTTATGAATGATTGAAATTTTGGCTTCATTTTATGTTTGTTATGGTATTCTTGTATTTTGTGGTTCTTTTTTGTTGTCAAGGAACTATGTTTATCCTTTCCTTGCATTCCCTTTCTTTACTTGCATTTCCTTGCCTTTCCTTTCCTTGCTTACCTTTCCTTGCCTTTCTTAACTAGCCTTGCCTTACCTTTCCTTTCCATGCCATGCCATGCCTTTCCTTACCTTTCCTTTCCATGCCATGCCATGCCATGCCATGCCTTTCCTTTCCATTCCATGCCATGCCTTTCCATGCCCTACCATGTCGTGCCTTGCCTTGCCATGCCATGCCATGCCATGCCATGCATTTCCTTTCCATGCCATGTCTTTCCTTGCCTTCACTTTCCATACCATGCCTTATCATGCCATGCCATGCCTTTCCTCGCCTTTCCATGCCATGGCATGCCTTGTCTTCTCTTGCCTTTCTTTCCTAGCCTTGCCTTGCCTTTCCTTGCCATGCCATGCCATGCCTTACCTTTCCTTGCCATGCCATGCCATGTCTTGCCTTTCCTTTCCTTGCCTTGTCTTGCCTTTCCATGCCATTCCATGCATTGCCTTTCCTTGCCTTGCTTGCCTAGCCTTGCCTTACATTTCCTTTCCATGCCATGCCATGCCTTGACTTGTCATGCCATGACATGTCATGCCATTCCATGCCTTTTCTTACCATGGCATTCCATGCCTTTTCTTTCCATGGCATGCCATGCCTTTTCTTTCCATGGAATTCCATGCCATGCCTTGCCTTTCCATGCCTTTCCATGCCATGCCTTGCCTTGCCATGCCTTTCCATGCCATGCGTTTCCTTTCCATGCCATGCCATGTCATGCATTGTCTTGCAATGCCATGCCATGCCATGCCATGCCTTGACTTGTCATGTCATGTCTTTCCTTGCCTTCACTTTCCATGTCATACCATGCCATGCCTTAGAATGCCATACTTTGACTTGTCATGCCATGTCATGCCTTTCCTTGTCTTTCCATGCCATGTCATGTCTTTCCTTGCCATGCCATGCCTTATCTTTCCTTCACTTGCCCTGCCATGCCATGCCATGCCTTACCTTTCCATGCCATGTCATTCCTTGACTTTCCATACCATGCCATGCCTTGCCTTGTCTTTCCTTTCCTTTCCTTTCCTTTCCATGCCATGCCATGCCTTGCCTTTCCTTTCCTTTCTTGCCTAGCCTTGTCTTACCTTTCCTTGGCATGACATGTCATGCCTTGACTTCCCATTACTTTCCTTTCCATGCCATGCCATGCCTTTCCCTTTCTTGCCTTGCCTTTCCTTTCCATGTCATGCCATGCCTTGCCTTGAATTTCCTTGCTTTCCTAGTCTATCCTTACCTTTCCTTTCCATGCCATGCCATGCCTTGACTTCCCATGCCATGCCTTTCCTTCCCATGCCATAGCATGCCTTGAATTGTCATTCCATGCCATGCCTTGACTTGCCATGCCATGCCTTTCCTTGCCATGCCATGCCATGACTTTCCTTGCCATGCCATGCCATGCATTTCCCTTCCATTCCTTTCCATGCCATGCCATGACACGCCTTATCTTGTCTTTCCATGCCATGCCATGCCTTGCCTTGCCTTATCTTTCCATGCCATGACATGCCTTGTATTGCCTTGCCTTGCTTGCCTACCCTTGTCTTACTTTTTCTTGTCATGCCATGTCATGCCTTGACTTTCCATGCCATGACTTGCCTTGCCATTCCATGTCTTTCCTTGTTATTCCATGCCATTTCTCTCCTTGCCTTGCCTTGCCTTGCCTTGCCTTTCCTTTCCATGCCTTGCCTTGCTTTCCTAGCCTTGCCTTACCTTTCCTTGTCATTCCATGCCACACATTGACTTGCCATGTCATGCCATGTCTTTCCTTACCATGACATGCCTTACCATGTCATGCCTTGCCATGCCATGTCTTTTCTTTCCATGCCATGCCATGCCTTGCCTTTCCATGTCTTACCTTGCTATGTCATGCCATGTCATGCCTTTCCTTGCCTTACCTTGCCATGCCATGCCATGTCATGCCATACCATGCCTTGCCTTGAATTTCCATGCCATTCCATGCCATGCCTTTCCTTGTTTTTGGTCCTAAAGTTTGCACCTGACTGCTAAACGGAAGAGCTAGGCCACCTCAAGTTTTGGAATGGTTGATTTTTTTATTTTGTTGGTCAGTTACATGGTTGGTTTTACCAATACAAGAGCATGGTGGGGTTGGAAAAATGATATGGATGAGGGTTCTCCTTGGCTGGTGGCACAAAAATGACAAAAAAGTGAGATAATAGAGGATATAACACATGGAAACAACAAACCATTCAATGAATACTCTGCTAGAAGAAGTTTAATACTTAAAATATCATTTCAAGACATTAAACATGTATCAAAAACACAATTACTCCCATGGGTTGCAATGGAAACAAATATTCACCAAAGCATTTGTTGTCTCACAGGTTGCATATTAGTAAAGACAAGTTATACAATAGCTGAAGGAAATGAAATGTACTTTGCACAAATAAAAAACTACATTCAAGATAAGATTAAAACACATGTAGAGTTTGGAGAAAAACATTGTCATCAAGAGTATATTCACCATGTAAAGATATTTAATCCATGCATAGTACAGGTTCAACCATCATGATGTATTTATCTTATTTACCCAAAAACCGAACCCTCAAAACATACAAAAACTGCATATTTATCAAAGTTGCAGAGGCTCTCATCCGTCTGGAACTAAGGCTTAACTCTACACCACCAGTTGTGAAACAACTTATTAACTTAACTAAAACATTGTTGGAGTATATTAAGGTATACTTCAAGCTTGACTTAATAAAAAAGAGTGGTTCTTATCACACATAAAATACCACTTATTAAAATAGTCTTGAAATTTAAACAACTAAAAGTTGCTACTAGCAATAAACTAGACTGATGCATATGCTGGAATAAATTGAACTCCGACAAAAACTAAATAGGACTGATAGAACTAGATTCTGAGTCAGGAGTTGGTGTTCATGTGCGTTGTTGGACACCATTGGGGGATAACTGGATAGACTTTTTCACATTATCTTCTAGAGGAAGAGGCAAGTCTTCTGGTGCTTCTTTTGGAGTCTGGAGTACAACTTCCCTAATTCTCGATTATGGTGTTGCAGGGACTGGATCCACAACTTTAGTTTATGCACCTGTTGGTTGCCATCAAGATTCTTTGTGTTGATCGTAACTGACCCTTTCTTCTTGTCTTGCTCTGTGATGGACTGGTTGTGGTCTGTTAGTGTTCTAAGTTTAATACAGGCAATTGGTGAGATAATCCACTTCATCAATTCGACATTCAGAGAGAATGAAGAGTATAACTATCTCCTGAATGATCGAACTCACAAAATCATTAACCAATGCTTATCGCTAAGCAAATCCACCAGTGATTAAGATACTTTAATCATTTTAATATTTCGAGACTTCAGAAGCTCCGACACTTCGGGGAACCGTGTTTGTTCTGGATTAAAATCTCTCGGAGTGACATGGAAATTTGAGGCTTCGAGCTTCGGGAAACTGTGTTTTCTCTGGATTGAAGTCTCCCAAAGTGACAATCTCCCAAAGTGACGTGGCAACGAGGATCCACTTCAACAATTCAACACTTCAGAGCTCCAGCACTTCGGGGAACTGTGTTTGCTATGGATTGAAGTCTCCCAGAGTGACAATCTCCCGGAGTGATGTGGAAGCATGTTGTCACAATGGATGACATGTCATAAAAATGAGAGTGACACGTGTCACCTGAAATAATGCAGATGACGTAGCCAAAGTACCAGAAATGAGTGCCATGTGTCATCTCAAATCAATTGACATGTGGCATATGACATCAGCTGAAAAAGAGTTTATGAGAAAGGGGATCTGACACTTCGGTAATTCAAGGCTCCGAGGAACTGTGCATGCTCTAAATTAAAAAATCCCAGAGTGACAATCTCCTAGAGTGAAGTGGCAGTTGCTTCGACCATTTGGTGTTCGAGGATTTTTAGGATTGAAAAACTAACAAGATTGGATGCCCGAAGACCGAAGTCCTAGAGTAAGACTACATATTTCTTTTTGGTTTAAACCCCTCACGATTTCGAAACTATGAATGTACGAGAGTCGTTGATCTTGATTGATTGTCGGGTCTCGACTGTCGGGTCTCAACCACCAAAAGTTTTAATTTGTCTGTTGCTTACAACTTAAGCCCGGAATCCACTGCTCTAGATTGTTGCGTTTTTCTTTTTGGATGTTTCCTATGCATATAAAGGACTTGGTAGAACTATTTCATGCTCAATTAATGGTAAACATGATGACATATGTTTCAAACTCAAACCAGAAAATGTAATCATCTTTCAAGAAAGCAATACAATGATGCAAAGAAAGTAAATATCGGTAGGGGCCATTAATAGTGAGTCATTAAATCATGGAGAATAAACTTAGCAAACACAAAACAAAAATGAGACTTGATGGATGTATATGGTAAAGAAGGGAAAGGGAAGGGGTTTATACCTAGGTTACAAAACTTTCTATGCCATGCCTTTCCTTGCCTTCACTTGCCATGTCATGCCATGCCTTGCCTTGCCTTTCCTTCACTTACCATGCCATGCCATACCTTGCCTTCACTTTCCATGCCATGCCATGCCTTGCATTTCCTTGTCTTTCCATGCCATGCCATGTATTTCCATGTCATGTCTTGCCATGCCATGCCTTGCCTTGTCTAGCCTTACAAGATGTTAAATTGTCAAACATATGTGATAAGCACTGAGCAAAACCCTAGTCCGGGGGCATAAAATCCAAACCGAGCAGCATAACGGAGTTTCGTAAGCTCCTGCACATCTGTTTTTTCAAGGTGCATGCGACCACACCACCCACAATCGCCCAACACTATTTTCTTGAAAATCGACCTCTTGTTCAGAGTTTTCACTATGTCTCATTGAGAAAATACCTAGTCTCAAATATCCTCCAACAAATTCTTTTCTGGGAAACATAATGATAGTGGAGGGGCCCCACTAGCCAAAACTCGATTCCCCAGATCCAATGCCACCAATAATTCGTCCATCCGAGTCCCGGTTTGAGTTTTATCGTGAGTTGCAACTTGCCTTCTCAAGCTATTTAGGGGCATGTTGACAATTTGGTCTAGGGGCATAAAATCAAAACCAAGCATCATAATGGAGTTTCATAAGATGCTACACATTTATTTGTCCAATTCTCATGTGACCACGCTACCCACAATCGCCCGACACAGTGTTCTTGAAAATCGACCTCTTGTTTAGAAATTGCACTATGCCTCATTGAGAAAAACCCTAGTCCCGAAGATCCTCCAACCAACGGTTTTCTAGGCAAGAAATGATACATAGGGGCCCCACTAGCTGAAACCCGATGTCCCGGATCCAATACAACTGACGGTTCATCCATCCGAGTCTTGGTTTGAATTTTATCACAAGTTGCAACTCGCCTCCTCAAGTCATTCAAGGACATGTTGACAATTTGGTCTGGGGTCATAAAATCTAAACTAAGTGCAACATAATAGAGTTTCATAAGCTCACATACATTTTTTTGGACAAGGCACATGCGACCACACTACCCACAATAGTATGACACAATGTTCCTGAAAATCGACCTCTTGTTCATAAATTGCACTATGCCTCATTGAGCAAAACCCTAGTCTCGAAGATTCTCAAACAAACGCTTTTCTGGGAAACCGAATGATAGCGGAGAGGCCCAATTGGATGAAACTTGGTGCCCAAGAACCAATATAATCGATGGTTCATCCATCCAAGTCCTCATTTGAGTTTTATCATGAGTTTCAACTTACCTCCTCAAGTCATTCAGTGACATGTTGGCAATTTGGTTTAGGGGAATAAAATCCAAACCGAGCAACATAACAAAATTTTGTAAGCTCACGCATGTCTGTTTGGACAAGGCCCACACAACCATGCTACTCACAATCACCCAACACAATGTTCTTTAAAATTGATCTCTTGTTAAAAAATTGCACTATGCCTCATTGAGCAAAACCTAGTCCCAAAGATCCTCCAACAAATGGTTTTCTGGGCAACAGAATGATAGCAGAGGGGGCCCACTAGTTGAAACTTGGTGTCCCAGATCCAATGCAGCCAATGGTTCATCCATATGAGTCTCGATTTGAGTTTTATCGCAATTTTCAACTCCCCTCCTCAAGCCATTCAGGTACATGTTGGAAATAGACCTAGACCTAAACCATGATCATGACATAGACCTAGACCTAGACCTAAACCATGACCTAGACCTAGAACTAGACCAAAACCTAGACCTACACCATTACCATGACCTATACCATGACATAGACCATGGAAAGATAAGGCATGACAAGGCAAGGCAAGGCAATGTCTAGGTCTAGGTCTAGGTCTAAGTATGACAATGCAAGGAAAGTCAATGCAAGGAGGCAAGGCAAGGCAAGGCAAATCAAGGCAAGCCAAGGAAAGGCATGACAAGGCTAAGAAAATATAGACATGCCAAGGCAATGCAAGGTGTAGGCCTAGGTCTAGGTCTAGGTCTACATGCTATATCTTGTTATAAAAGTTATTGAGTTGAAAGATTAGTTTTTATTTCTTTGGTTTTAAATAAGACCTTGAAGTTATGTTGGTTTTCATGCAATCCAAAAGAAATTATGGATCAATAGTATAATGAGACTATACCATAAGGATGGAACATAAACCTATCTAGTGACATCCCTTTATATGTAAATCATGTAATTTATGGTAATCCATGTTTAACAACTATGAAGATACCTAAGATATATGAATACAAAGAGCTTATGTTATGACATTGAAATTATCATGCAAGTATTTTTATCTAAGATAGATGGGATAACAAGTTGTAGAATTACATGCTTAATGAATCCTTTGATTGTAATTTTTAGGTATTAAACTTGTTCATTTAGTACAAGCATTATTTTTTTAAGAAAAAAAAAGGTATGATACATGAATGCCATTATTTTTTTTATTAAATTAACTTGAAAACAAATTATCTCTAACGATGAAAATAGATATATTTTTACAAACAATTAGTTTTATGAATATCATAATGAAAGTACCTTTTAGATTAATTGTGGTTAGGCAAGGAAATGCAAGGCATGTCATGTCAATTCAAAGCAAGGCAAGGCATGGCATGAAAAGGCAAGGCATGGCATGAAAAGGCAAAGCATGGCAAGGCATGGCATGGTAAGGCATGACAAGGCATGGCATGTCAAGGCAAGGCATGGCTTGGAAAGACATGTATTGGCAAGCCAAGGCATGGAATGGAAAGGCAAGGCAAGGCAAGGAAATGAAATGCATGGCAAGAAAATGCAAGGCATGACATGATAAGGCATGTCATGGAAAGGAAAGCCAAGGCATGGAAATGCATGGCATGGCATGGAAAGGAAAGGTATGGCATGGCATGGCAAGGCAAGGCATGGCATGGCATGGCATGGCAAGACAAGGGATGCCATGACATGGTATGTAAAGTAATGACATGGAAAGGCGAGGCAAGACAAGGCATGGAATGGAAAGGGAAAGGCATGCCATGGCATGGCATGGAAAGGCAAGGCATGGCTTGGAAAGGCAAGGTAAGGTAAGGCATGGTAATACAAGGTAAGACATGGCATGGAAAGGAAAGGCAATGCAAGGAATGGCATGGAATGGTATGGAAAGGAAAGGAATGGCATGGCATGGAAAGTGAAGGAAAGACAAGGCATGGCATGGCATGGAATGTTATGGAAATCCAAGGCATGGAAAGACATGACGTGGCGTGGCATGGCATAGCAAGACAAGACATGGCTTGGAAGGGAAAGGAAAGGAAATGCAAGGAAATACATGGCATGGAAAGGCATGGTATGGGCATGGAAAGACAAGGCAAGGCATGGAAAGTGAAGGAAAGGCAAGGCATGGCATGGAAAGGAAATGCATGGCATGGTATGGCAAGGAAAGGCTTGTCATGACATGGAATGGCATGACATGACATGACATGGAAAGACAAGGCATGGCTTGGCAAGGCAAGCAATGGAAAGGAAATGCAAGGCATGACATGACATGGAAATGCATCACTTGGCATTGTAAGGAAAGGCAAGGCATGGCATGGAATGGCATGGTAAGTCATGGAATGGAATAGCATGGAAAGTGAAGGAAAGGCATGGCATGGCATGGAAAGGAAAGGTATGGCATGGCAAGGCAAGGCATTCCATGGCATGGCATGGAAATGAAAGGAAAGGAATGGAAATGCATGGCATGACATGGCATGGAAATGCAAGGCATGGCTTGGCAAGGCAAGGCATGGCAATGAAAGGAAAGGAATGGCATTGTATGCCTAGGTAAGGCAATGCAAGGCATGGCATGTCAAGGCAAGGCATGGTATGATAAGCCATGGTATGTCATGGAATGGTATGGCAAGTGAAGGAAAGGAAAGACATGGAATGGAAAGATAAGGCAAGGCATGTCATGGAAAGGCAAGGCATGGCATGGCATGGCTTGGAAAGGAAAGACATTACAACACAAGGAATGGAAAGGAAAGGCAAGGCATGGCATGCCATGGCATGGAAAGGAAAGGCATGGCATGGTAAGACAAGGCATAGAAAGGCATGGAAAGACAAGGCATGGCAAGGAAAGGCATGGAAAGACAAGGAAATGAAAGGAATGGCAAGGCATGGAAAGGAAGGGAAATGAAAGGCATGGAATGACATGGCATGGAAAGTGAAGGCAAGGCAAGACATGGAATGGAAAGGCAAGGCATGGCTTGGCATGGCAAGGCATGGTAAGGCATGGCATGACAAGGAAATTCATGGCATGGCATGGAAAGGAAAGGCATGGAAAGGCATGGTATGGCATGGCATGGCATGGCAAGACATGGCTTGGCAAGGAAAGGAAAGGAAAGTCATGTAAAGGAAAGGAAAGGCATAACATGGCATGGGAAGGAAAGGCAATGCAAGGCATGGAATGATATGGCATGGCAAGGAAAGGCGAGGCATGGAAAGTGAAGGAAAGGAAATGCATGACATAGAAAGGAAAGGAATGGCATGGCAAGGCATGGCATGGCAAGGCATGGCATGGCAAGGCAAGGCATGGCATGGAATGGAATTACAAGGCAAGGCATGGCTTGGCAAGGCAAGGCAAGGCATGGAATGGCATGGAATTGCATGGTAGTGCAAGGAATGTCATGGAAAGGTAAGGCATGGCATGACATGGAATGGCATGGAAAGTGAAGGCAAAGCAAGGCATGGCATGGAAAGTGAAGGAAAGGAAAGGCATGCCATGGAAAGGTAAGGCATGGCATGGCATAGAAAGGAAAGGTGTGGCATGGCTTGGAAAGGCAAAGTGAGGCAAGGCATGACATGGCATGGCATGGCATGGCATGGCAAGGAAAGGAATGACAAGGCATGGCAAGAGAAGGCAAGGAAAGGCATGGTATGGAAAGGGAAGGCATGGCGTGGCATGGTATTGCATGGAAAGGCAAGACATGGCAAGGAAATGCATGGTATGGCATGGCAGGGCAGGGCAGGGCACAAGATGGCAAGGCAAGGCATGGCTTGGCAAGGCAAGGAAAGACAAGGCATGGCATAGGAAGGAAATGAAAGGCATCACATGGAAATTCAAGGAATGGGATGGTGAGGCATGGTGAGGCATGACATGGCATGGAAAGTGAAGGCAAGGAAAAACATGGCATGCAAAGGCAAGGCATTGCATGGAAAGGCAAGGCATGGCATGGCATAGCATGGTATGGCATGGAAAGGCAAGGCAAGGCAGGGCACGACATGGCATGACATGGCATGGTAAGGTATGTCATGGAATGGTATGGAAAGGCAAGGCATGGAATGTCATGGGAAGGAAAAAACACTTCATTGGATGGAAAAACAAATTGTTATATAAAGTTAAGTCATATGTCCCTAGAAAAAATGTTTTTTATTTCTTGGGATGAGAAATGTTTCTTTTTTTGTGATTCTTGTTCCATTTCAATCCACATTTTGATTTGAATTTTTCCTTGCATAATGTATGGAAATATATATATTGTTTTATAGGTTAAAATGAAAAGCTACATGGAAAAACATGCAAGGAGGTATTAGTCTATTTCAGATCATAGTTGTGTTCTAGGGATTTGTAAATGTAACAACCTATATTTTGGCCTTATAAGGTTAGAACTTTGATTTATATTTATCTTAGTGATTCATTGCTTAGTATTTGTTGGGTTTATTTAGAATCATATATACATTTGATATGTATACATATGGATATATTTATGTGTTGCAAGATATTATCTTTATTGTTATATGTTTATGATGATGATAGTTTTGTGATTTGTTTAAACATGCAAATTGAAATGTGGATACTAGTTCAAAATATGTATAATAGATTCATGGCATCATGTAAATAAACACACATTTATGAATTGAAAATCAATACATTTAAGGATTATCATATGGAATTTATATTGTATATGCATGGATATGAGCTATGCGATGTCCAAATGACTATAGTGTTGAGGTGACCAAGGCATGGCATGACATGGCATGGCATGTCAAGGCAAGGAAAGGCATGAAAATGTAAGGTATGGCATGGCATGGAAAGGAAAAGCAAGGCATGGCAAGGAAAAGAAATGCAAGGCATGACATGGCATGGCATGGCAAGGTAAGGTGTGACAAGACATAGCATGGAAAGACAAGACATGTCATGGCATGACAAGGAAATGCATGGAAAGGCATGGTATGGAAAGGAATGGCATGGAATGGAATGACATGGCAAGGCAAGGTAAGGTAAGGCATGGCATGGCAAGGCAAGGCAAGTCAAGGCATGAAAAGGCATGGCATGGTAAGGCAAGGCATGGCATGACAAAGCAAGGCATGCCATGGCAAATCATGACATGGAAAGTGAAGGCAAGGAAAGGCATGGCATGGAAAGGCAAGGCATGGCAAGTCAAGGAAAGGCATAGTATGGCATGGCATGGCAAGGCAAGGAAAGGTAAGGAAAGACAAGGCAAGGCAAGGCAAGGTAAGGGAACACAAGGCAAGGAAAAGGAAAGGCAAGGATAGGAAAGCAAAGGTGAGGCAAGGCTAGGAAAGAAGAGGCAAGGCAAGGAAACTCTAGGCATTGATCACATACTTTGTTGTGGACGCCCCATCCACTTGGAATTTTTCACATTCATCCATGGAGTTGGATACCTTGGAATCTACACATGTGGAGTGGTTGCCTGAATGCACATTCTTGGAGGGAATATTCCATGTGGAAACTTGGCATTTGAATTGGCTTGATGCCTATTTTTGGTGGTGTGTCCCATTCATGAGCATTATTTGGTGCATACTACTACTATTTTTGGATGAGGGCAAATTGCTTTGGAGAAGCTAATGTCCACATGTAACATGGCCAACCATGAATTGAGGAGAGATCTAACTAATTCAATATTATAATATTTATTTGACTTGTCATGGAGTTAGTTAGCAGATAATAATATTTTAATGTATAAGAGAAGACACTCACTCTAGAAATAAGAGTTCTCTCTCTCCATTGTAAAGGGTGGAGAATTTGGGTATTTAGGAGCTCTCCTATTGGGCTACATTGTAGAACATTTTGGCAAGCTTAATGGAGAATTTGAGGTATATTTTCATTTGATGTGAAGTTTTACTGTGCACTCATATTTTATGTGTTGATTTTGTATTAAGAAACCCTTGCAACATGTTATGATTGACATTATAATGAACCATGCTTCATTTTGGATAGAGTAATGTGAGGTTTCAACTCTCTTATTTCCATTGTGATTATGTTAGCCTACATGATTGTTATTATTGGTTCCTGGAGTCTTAACTAGGATGGATATTCAGTCTTTTTTCAAATTTAGGTAATGAGAACCATTAATAGTGTATGGATTTAGCACTTAACAAACTTTTCCTCCATAAGAGATTTGTCAATGCATAACACAAGTATTTATAATAACTTTAGAAAAAATGAACTATTCTTACTTACATAGACTTCATTAACACTTTAAAACGTAATTAATCAAATTAAATAAATCATACATTCATACACATAAAATTCATACACTTTGAAGTTCATACATTCATCAACATAAAATGCAAAAACAATGAGATTCATAAAAAACATGCCAGGAAATGTGTGTGTGTGTGTGTGTGTGTACTTTCAACATCGTCTAAATTGTACATCTTTTACAAAATGACACCTCGTGCACAATATATAAAATGACAGAAAGTGCCCTGACTTAAGAAAAACCGAACTATTCTTACTTACATAGACTTGATTAAAACTTTAAAATGTAATTAATCAAATTAAATAAATTCATACACATAAAATTCATACACTTTGAAATTCATACTTTCATCAACATAAAATGCAGAAATAATGAGATTCATAAAAAACGTGCCATGAAATGTGTGTGTGTGTGTGTGTGTGTGTGTGTGTGAGAGAGAGAGAGAGAGAGAGAGAGAATATATATATATATATATATATATATATATATATATATATATTCAACATCATCTAAA
>ML793524.1:546522-558344 GCA_009831015.1 Picea engelmannii
TTGGTCATTCATTTACCACTGTCGCTCTCAAGAGAATCCTAGAAAACAATATTTCTTATCTTTCTTGAAGAAGCACCTTGAGTGGTTTTGGTTTGCTCTAGAGACCGCACAAAGAAAAAACATTGTTAAAAGTTTTTTTCCACAATGAATTAAAAGACTTATAAAATGATACTTTGTAATTCAACGTAAGACAAATAACCACAGATGGTACTAACAATCGTGAGGGTGTTACCCTCCTCCACGACCCTAATCTCTCAGCGATGCCACCCTGCATCAATTACAAGGATCAAATCATGAAATTTAAACAAATATGCATAAAATCAATTCCATTCATGGTACATAAAAATTTATCATCAACACATTATCTCACCGTGAATATATCGGGCCTTGATGGAGAGTCGCTGCCAGGTGGAGCACTCGGTTGTACAACCTGCTCCAAGGCAACCTCTATTGTGGCAGCTTCGGTGGATGGCATAGATGGAAATGGTTGTGGGGGTGGGTGGCATACAGGTGCATCCATTGTGGATGGATGTAATGGAAGAGGTGATGCGAATGGGTGGACTTTGGGTGCATTCACTAAGGATGCATGGAATAAGAAATATGATGGGAGTGGGAAACGATGGACCCCCACAGACTGCACAAGTGATGGAAGAACCCTTGGCATTGTGTAAGGTAACCCAAAATAATTGGGAGGTGCCTAGGGAGTGGACTAGTACTAAAACTAGAAAAAATATCAGCAGTTTGTATACATATTAATAATATTGAACTATTAGTACAAAATAGTAAAATTCAACAACATAAATACAAAAAATTTGAGATTTAAACGAGATTTAACTCTACACATGATACTTATGATGCAAGTGAATTGTCCATCCCAGGTGGAAATTGCTCGACATCGCTTGGTCCCACAACCTATAGAAACACAAGAACATTAAAAATTTGAGGATGCCATAAAATAAAGAAATCACTATGGTGAATTTATCAAATGTGACACATGCTTTTGTATGGGGTAGACCGATTGAGCAGGTTGCCTCTACTGTTGCATCAGTGGTGGATACAAACACGAATGCATCCATGGGCATAGAGGGTCTTCTACACGGGTGTAACAACTACAAAACAACATACAATAAAATATCGATATAAATACACATAATAATATATAAATATATAAATATGAAGAACATAAAGATGGTTAATATACTAACCTCCTCCATGAAACTCTCATGTCCACTGGCCTCAATAGGCCCATAGAAAGTCTTCCCACAACTTGAGCATCTATGAGGTTCCCATGGACGACTGTTATTTCCATGTGCCCTCTCCTCACTGCACTCTATTGTATGGGGTGAAGCTCTGACCCCTCTATCAATGTCACCGATAAGCATCTCCTACCGAGATAGTGAAACAAAGATACCATGTTACACCAGGCTTTGATTCAATGGTGATATAGCTACCCGTACCTGTTGCAATCTCTTTGCAACAAGAGGATGTTGGGTATGGGGTTCAAGCCTTCTCCTAGGGGGATGAAGACCTTACATGGGATCACGCCTAGCATGCTCTTGGTCATGTGCAAACCCTCGACCCACCCCCTGGAAGTCACCAATGTCAAAGTAGTTCACATGGTGACACATAATTTTCTCAAAAAATATAAAGGCACATCTTTGTTATTGCAAGGAGGTTTATCAAATACCATACACCACCTATCCATCCAGTGTTGACTAATTTGTGGGTGGATGCATCAGTCAATGCAAATGTGTTTCTTGTTGATAGGTGATTGTTGTCTAGTTCGAGGATCAATAAAAAGAGACACTATTTCTTGGTTTGACATACCCAAGTCTCTAACTTGGTTTCTATCCAGTTCACTGCGGTAAAACTCATACATTTTAGCCCTGTATTAAGAAATGGAAGTTAATTTCCATTGGGAACTTGCAATGGACCTCAAAATGACGTCCAATGAAGTGGCCAAGGACTGTCTACTAGGGTCTCTCGTGCCCCTTAATTCATTTGCAAGGGTTCTCAATAAGGCCAACCCGTCATCAATTTGTGTGTATATGTTGGGTGGTTGTGGCGGGTTGGGGTTTTCCTCGCCATGGTATGCTTGTGGGTGGTTTACATTGTCTTCAGGTTCCATTTTATAATATATGATGCAATTTAATAAGGCATGGCATGTAAATTAGGTTGTTTTTTTTTTTAATTAAAATACAAAATTGCAAAAAACATCAATACATATTTTAAGAAATAATAATAATAATAATAATAATAATCACATTTCTTGCAAATTCTCTACATTTATTTTTAAAGGGGAAATGTTAGGAAATGTAAGAGGCAACTCTCTCTAAATTTTCTAGATGAGATTTCTAATAAGTTCACAAATTTATATAATTTAGATTCTTTTAGGATATATTAATTAATTGAATAAAAGTAAAAATTACTAAATTGGGAGGAAAAGAAGAGAAATCAAACATACCTAGCTTCACTGGGACACGGTGGCAAGATCTTTACTTTTCTCTTCCTATATGTTTGCTCAATGAAGGTAAAAGCATGAGCGCGATGTGTGAAAATGGGCACAAATCGTGTCTATGGCTTGTTAAAAATGGTACAACTCGTTAAAAATGGTATGATAGAACGAGCCTAAACGCGTGCATGTTCCTGAGAATGTGCACGGGTTGCTTTCTTTCCTACTGACCTCCTTACCACTTTTTCGTCTACCAACTTTATGCACATACCTAATAGTAACATTGATTATAGAAAAAATATATATCATTCTATATAATATTTATTTAAAAAAAATGGATACAGAATAAAGTCTACATCTATCAAACACCCATGAACTCCACTATTTAAAAGTTTAAAATGATGACATTGCCATATTATATTATATTATATAAGGAAAAAAACTTGCAAAATTCCTTTGATTCGTTTGTAATGGATTTGACCTTGAGATAGATCTATCATGATAAAGAATAAAAATATTTTGATTAAGAGTACAAATATATACATATATTTACGTTCTAGAAATTATAATCTTGATTAATATACATAGCTTTTATAAGGTATACATCATGGGAAACTTGGCTCATAACATTGTGCACCATGTTATGATGCATAACAAGGAGACCATATTGCCACCACCTTTCACTGAACGTCAAGAACGTGCACATTTAGACATTAAAAGAAACTTTCACTGAACGTCTAGAACATGCACATTTAGACATCATGCTTTAGAGAGCACGTCAATTTTAGTTTCTTATATTTGCATTTCTAAATGTAACAAGAGGAAATTACTTGCAAACCAGAAAGCTAACACAGAGAAAAATTCTTGGGCGTGATTTGGTGTGGTTTAAAGGGAGATGGGTAGCTTCCATTTAACACGTATCTAAAACGCATGTGTTCGCAATTTCCCTGGACCTTGCAACACCTCGTGGGAGCCACTCGAAGCTTCTAACAAAATATTGGTAGTTGCAGACTAAATATTTGTACCTACTTTAACCGGTAGGCAATCAATGTCGTCTCAACATCAAGGATATTAAGTGTGTTGTCACTTGGAAAAAAAAGTGTGTTGTCATTTTAATAAAAGTGTATGAGATATTTAATGTGTTTATTTCAATAGTTTGGGGTCATATGGACTTACAACGCATTTGGAATGTGATGAACTCTGCTCTTTCGTCATGTCACATGCATACATTCTAAATATGCACGTTGTTGCATTGTCATGCCAATGCCAATTTGTGTGGTTGATTTTGTTCACATCGCAGTTGTAATGAATGGAAGTAGGGAGTTGCAGAAATCCCATTTATTTTAATAAGAGGGAAATGATTTACAAAGAAAATGTCATGATTTTTTTAGGAAATTTTGTCCATTAAGAGATATATGTATATGGTCTCACCATAAACAATACAATTAGTACAAATTCTAGCTTAGTATTAAAGGTGAGAAGATACATGCTAACCATTGAGTTGTACTAAAGGTGAGAAGATACATGCTAACCATTTAACATAATGGTTAGCAATGTTAGCTTGATACTTCCCGCAATTTTTATAAAATGTTATTAAAAAAAATTGGTTTCAATAAGAAAATGGGTATACAAATCTTTTTAAAAAACTTTTTTGGAAAGGCTATCACTTTTGATATATAGAGCTTGGTTTTTATATAAAATGTTAAAGTTGAAATACAAGATAAGAAGTGGACCTTACTTTGGTTTTTATATAAAATGTTAAAGTTGAAATACAAGACAAGAAGAGGACCTTACTTATCCATCACATGAGGTGGATTTTCTCTAGGCGACTACTACAAAAACAAGTGTTCCTTGATTGATTAAATATTCAATTTAAGTATTCCACCATGTTTTTGGTGCTATATTTTCGTATATTCAATTTAAGTATTCCATCATGTTTTTGATGCTACATTTTTGTAGTAAAAATATAAGTGCAACTTCTTGCTTGATTCTTCACTTTTTCGAAAAAGTAGTCCAAAGTAATTCATCAATCATCTAGAATAACTCATTGTCTCCTTTGGATCATAAGACTCCTCAATCAAGAATTTTTATTGTAGAAAATTCATAAAATACCTTAGAGTTAAAGGTCGAGTCATAAGTAATTACTAGGACAATCAAACATTATTTAGACAATGGTATTCAAAAGAACTTAAAAGAATTATAAAAATACCACATTACTTCAATAAATTTAACATTTTTCAAGACTTAAAATGATTATAAAAATACCATAATTCTTACTCAATATTAACATTTTCCTCGAAACATGGTTTTTATAAAATTCAACTGAATTAAATCTACATAAATTTAATCTAGATGAGATTATTAAATCTCCTTATATATCTATATCCAGGATATCTTAAAATTTCAAAAAAATCTATAATAAATTAAAATTTCAAAGTATATATATATATATGACAAAACAAAATCACTTAATATAAAGATTTTATGTAAAAATAAAAAAATCCTAACAAAGCATACTTAAAACAAATGGTTGCTTATCTATCACACTATAGCCAACTCTTTCATGCCAATCTCATGTTTAGAAGGGGATAATGTAAATTTAGTTTAGACTGTTTAATTTTATGGATATTTCACATAGGTTTAACTCTTAATTAAAAGAATTTTAATTATAAAATTATAATCTATTTGTTCATTAATGAAGAGAAGGTGACATTTCCATTAAAATATATTGGTCATCTTTTTTCCTTCTCGATCTTTGATTTTGTATTTTAATTTTCCTATTTGGTTGTCGAACAAAGTTCTCACACCCAAATTTACCGAGGTATGAACAATTCGATTATTAATTCCCGATTATTATTCTATTTAACTAAATGGATATTCCCAAATCGATTCACGGTACTTTCTAATCTTCTTAAGATCAAGGCTAGTCTCCACACTCATACTATTTATTATTTCACTTAATTATTCTTATTCTTCTTCGATTATTGATAATTATGTTAAACATTAAAAAAAATTGACAATACATTAATAAGTGAAGAGGAGGATGTTTATCATCTCTACGATCACAACAAAGTTTAGTAGAAAAAAGAAAACTATTAAAATTTTTTAATTATTTAAAAAATTATATATAATTATAATTCTAAAATATAGAACATATAAAATGATGCATATAAGTTGACCATATTAACAATTAAATTTAAAATGATGTATATAAGTTGACCATATTAACAACTTTAAAGATAAACTTATATATGTATTATAGTATATAATGTATTATAATTTAATTTATTATGGAGTGTATTATAAATCAAGTTTATGAAATTTGTGTATTTGATTTTTTTTCTCAAGTCATATTTTGGGGTTTTAATTTCATAAGGATGTCGAGCAGTTTTTAATTATTGATCATGTTAGAGATAATGCTTTTATTAATGTTGTACTAAGTTTGGGGGTTTGGTTTGAGATCTTGTAGGAGATTGTTGAGATATTTGCTCAACCCACAACTCCATATTTGGAGTTAGTTGGATCTCACTTCAACTATATATACTTTGTATCTGAGTTAAATTGAGTAATACAAATTATTATTTTGTGTGTAATTGTTGTGCAATGGTCACTCTCCCAATTTCTATTTTAGTATCAGAGCCTGGACTGGCTTAAATCCCTCACGGGATGGCCAGAAAGATGTGAAATAGATGTGAGCGTTGATAAGTGTAGGAGAGTGGAGTAGAGTGTTAATCCCGCTGTGTGTAAGAGAGGCGTTGCATAAGAGAGAGCTACAACCGTTTTTTTGTTTTTTTGTTGAGAGCCGCTACGTGAAGGAGTTTTGATTTATTCTCCAGTCACTAGTTGGAGCTGTCTTGGGCGACCTACGGTTACGAGGTGCAACCAGCGAGAGGGGAGCAAGTCACTGTGCTCCATTTCCTTCTTGATCAAGCAGCTTCGACCACCAATGTTGTCGTTCAAAGAAAACATGAATTGAGGAACCAACGCCTTGGTTAATTGGTCGTCTTTCATTGTATCGCATATCGATCTTCAGCATCAGAAGTTTGGAGAGCCATATATTCTCCTATTAAAATCTGATCACTGCAACTGTGAGAAAGAAGGAGAACATGAGTGATACAACACTTTCCATTAGAAACAACCAGCCTTGTGTTCCGCTTATTGATAAAAGGCAAGGTATGTCCTCATCTCATTGCATATGTATCGACTTGCCGCAATCAAACGCTCTGCCTAAGAAGGAGACGCCATCACCTAATCCGCCACCGATTTGAGGAAGATGTACGAATTTATTTGTTGCAATGTATTAAAAAAAAAACGGGGGAAATTATATTAATTAATGTGTATGTATTGTGATTGTAAAATTTTTATATGGCAGAACCAATCAACGAACATAGTATCATAATTTAAATTAGTGGTTCTTTATGTACTTAGGTGCTACAAGAACATTTCACTAATTTGGTTATGCATATTCTGTTATAAGCTGGTGGATCTTGTTGTACTTCGGGCTTCAAGATCAACAGTTACAGGTTATTTTGTGAGTTTGTGAATGTATAAAAGGTCAATTGTATGATTGACTGCTGAAAATATCAAGTAATCAGATCATTGTCCTATATAACTGTTGAAATTTGTTCTTCGGGGGAATTCAACAGATAGTAGTGTATCCATAAGATAATTCAATATCGAGATTGTCCTTAAGGAAGCCAAGAAGCATCAGTTCTACAAAGAATGTCAAAGATGGTCAGAAGTTTTTATACTTCAAATGTGTCAAATGGGAAGCTCGAATGTGTGGAGAAGAAAAGAGTGGAAACTAGAAGATTCATAGTGGGTGTGAGCGTTGATGAAGACCAGTCACACAAAGACAAATGACAAATTTTGTAATTGTGATTTTAGTGTTGTAAGTTTTTTGAATGTAAGCATTAAAGGGGGGTGTTAGAGATAATGCTTTCATTAATGTTGTACTAAGTTTGGGGATTTGGTTTGAGATCTTGTAGGAGATTGTTGAGATATTCGCTCAACCCAAAGCTCCATATTTGGAGTTAGTTGGATCTCACTTCAACTATATATACTTTGTATCTGAGTTTAATTGAGTAATAAAAATTATTATTTTGTATGTAATTGTTGTGCAATGGTCACTCTCCCAATTTCTATTTGATTCGAGTAATCTTGGTGGAGAGTTATGTCATTGTTATCCTTAAGATGAGAAAGCCTAGGAAAAAGATATAAAGCATGAAAGGATATATGTACGAAGATCGTGAATGAAGGAACGTTTGCTCGTGAAGGATGAGTGAAGTACAATAAAACATGTTAACATCACTTAGATATAATCAACATTTAAAAATATAGTTTGTTGTATGCTAAAGTAGTAATGGATTTATGCATTGGGGGTACATTCATCTTTGCTAGGGTGATGCCAATGTGTAGGGGCACTATAACATTGGTGTAGAAATTCAATTGGCATCAGCATCCACACTGGTGTTATAGGTTGACTTGTATATGAGATGGTATAGCTTGTAGTCATACAATGTACAAACATGGTTACCCCCCTCCAACACCATGCATACGATAAACTATATTTATCCTCAACTAAACAAAGATAAGTATAGTCTGTCATAAAGTTGAAGTAATAGGATATAGGCATCCCTAGTGAGATAGTATGTCACTGTATACATGTAATATAACATTGACATAGCAATATGATTGGCATCAACATGTCAAGTTGACCTTATAGCCTGATTTGTATACAAGATGGTACACCCTACAAGTGTATGATGTATGGACATGGTTGTCTCCCCCACAAGTCCACACTTATGCTAGACTATGTTCATCCTCAACTAATTATAACTTAACCCATACACTTGAAAAGCCTTACAAATACCTATTTATTATTAAAGTTGGTGAGATGTAATTTCTCGTTTTGGTACATTTTAGGTAATATGTGTTTTTTTATTACTTGTACTAACTACACTTTATATANATAAGTTAAGGGGTATTATGAACAGTGCTAAATGCACAAGGTCACACTCTCAAGGAGTGAGGGTGTCTAATTATGTGCATGTACATATACACACTTTCACCCCTCGAGACCTTCACCCCCCACCATCAACCCTTTTTGGGTAAAAATATGTAGTTGTGCATAATGTCGACCCTCTCGAGGGGTGATGGTGTGAATTTGTGAATAGTGGGTGGGGATATGTGCACAAATGTATATCTTCACCCCACCCTACCCCACTCCACCCCACTTGGAGGGTATAATGCACAAACACACACCTTCACCACTATTTCAATGGTGAAGGTGTGCATTTGTGCATAGTTAGTGGGATAAAGGCAGTGGGAGGGTGGGGGGAGTGAAGGTGTGCATTCCACCCACCCTCTAGATTAATATTGCACAAATGTGCATATCTAATTACCTCCCCACCCACCCACCCACCCACCCTCCTCCCACCACCACCACCAACTAACTCCTGAAGAGGTGAAGGTGCACATTTGTGCACAACGGGTGGGGTGGTGGCAATATGCATTTGTGTGCATAATGGGTGATTGGTTAATATGTGCATTGGTACCACCCACCATCCCGAAAGATGGAGTGCATAAATGCACACCTTCACCTCCCATACACTCGCCCTCTTGGGGCCTAAGTGAATGTGTGCATTTAGGCACATTGGGTAGGATGATAAGGGTCTGCATCTACACACAAATGCACACCACCATCACCACCACCCCACCCAATATGGCAATATAAGATGCTAAATGTATAGTAGGTATATTGAGATGACATAATAATCAATTTTGGTCCCAATAACAAAAATGAGATGCATGTTCAATGCAAAAGGTGATACAAACTCAATGTTTGAAGACACATGATAATGATGCTAATAAACATTAACAAAGATACCACCACTAATATCTTATTTTGCATCTCAAAAAATCCAATAAAAAAACCAAAGAATAAAAATGTTAGATCGGATTATATTATAGTAGTGATTGTGTTAAAATTTATATCATCTTATATATAAGTCCCTTAATAGACCAAACTTCCAAAAAAAACTAGGCATGACCCATTTTGAAGAAATCACTACCCTCCCATTGAAATAAATTGGGTTTTTTCAAGTCCATGTTTCAAGGCTTTTATGGAATGAGTGAGAGACCTACATGGTCCTTTGGAAGCATGAAATCGCACTAGTGTGTAGGTTTATACTCTAGAATGTGACATGTTTTACAGTTATGTGACACCAAATAATTGAAATTTGGGAGAGTATCCATTGCACAAGATTCACACAAACTATAATTGTATTGCTTACAATAACCTGAGATACATCACACTTAAATAAGTGTTGTGAGATCCAACTTATTCCACTTTTGGAGGTCGAGGTTGAGAGAATCTCTCAACATCCTCCAGCAAACGCAATCCAATCCCTAAACTCTAGAATGTAGCATTAATTAGGCATTATCTCTAACACCCCCTGTTAATGCCTACATTACAAAACTTCACAAATTACATAACAGAAAAGGTTACAACACTTTGTCTGGCATGATCTTCATCAACGCATACACCCACTCTGACGCCTCTGGATTGTGCTCTTTCTCTTCCTCTTCTTCGAGCTTTCCTTTCAACTCATTTAAAGTATAAATGTTTCAGATCATCATTCTTGCACTTGCACAATAGACAAAATTGACAAACTCGGCTCACCGGGGCTTCCATGAGAAAAGTTGTAAAGTAATGAATCATCCTATGGACATACCTCCATCTGTCAAATATTTCGCTTTTTAATCGAATAAGATTACACAGAAGTCTCTTCTTGAGTAGCGAATCCAACCTCAGCAGATCGAATTTCAATTAACTCGTAGAAAACTACTTCCTCGCATAGGTCGTAGGAGTTTTACTATGATAGATCTGCATCCACAATCTTGACCTTTGGAGCGATCAATCCTTCACCGTGACTTCTTTCCAACATATGTAACCTTTGACAACGATCTCTCTTCTACGCATCCTTCATTGTGGCTTCTTTCCAACATATGTAACCTTTGACAACGATCTCTCTTCTACGCAAGTTTTCAAGACCAAACAAAGAACTCACGGTAAAAACAACACAAGACCAAACAAAGAACTCACGGTAAAAATAACACACAACAACATACTATATTTTCTCACATTAGCAACGGATTGATAATTGCATCATTATCATTTTTCTTAGCTCTTCTGTGAAGGAGTACCAAATTTAGATTTGGGAGAGCATCCATTGCACAAGATTCACACAAACTGTAATTGTATTGCTTACAATAACCTTAGATACATCACACTTGAATAAGTGTTGTGAGATCCAACTTATTCCACTTTTGGAGGGAGAGGTTGAGAGAATCTCACGATTTTGACTGGTAAATCTACGGAGGTATACATACCCTACCCCCCTCTGGATTTGAACTTGTGACCTCTTATGAGGAAACACATGTTCTTAACCATTAGGCCAAGTCAGGTTGTAACCTCTTATGAGGAAAGGATGTAACCTCTTATGAGGAAACACATGTTCTTAACCATTAGACCCACTTAACCATTATATTTACCATTAACTTATAAAGACTTCAATCTATTTCGACGTGGCTAGTTTGAAACCGATTACTCAATTAGTTGATGAACATTGAGTCTAAAATGAATCCCTTGCTAATCTCATATCTAAAGGTTTGAGAGAAGTTCTATAACTAGTATTGCTAAGAGAAGTTTTATAACTAGTATTGCTTTGCATTTAGATGGAGGATAAGTTAAAAAAATATTCATCATTTTAGATACCAATCTCGTATCTAAAAACTTCATTAAAATTTCTTCTCTACAAACTCAACTCATACATGTATAAAATTCTTACTCATGACATTATAATCTATCCATGTCATTATTATTGAAGAGGTGGTAGGATTCCCTATTCTTGCATCTCCTCTTCTTCTTCCACTAGCCTTGCAATCTTCAATTTTGGAACCTATCCTCAAATCGAATCACAAAGCTTTTCTATTCTTCTTTAAGATCGAAGCTGCTCTCCAATGTATCTGGTTAAAATAAAAATTCTCAGCCATAGAAAGTTTCTTCAATAGAACACCGAAAGTGGCGTCAGAGCTGGAGAATACAGGGGTATATTTTCGTAAGAGTAAATATATTACAAATTTGGGTAATTACATAAGAATAAGTTCATTACAGACGGACCGTCCAAATCACGTATCAACTCCCTGATTTGTAAGACTCCAGGGAAGATTTTGCGACCTGCAGAGAAAAGCTTTAACATTCTGCCGACGCAAATCTTTCATTATCGTCCTCCGCCTTGAAGCCACTGACCGCAGGAAAAGTAGGGCGAAGGCCATCCATGAGTTCACCATTACTGAGACTGCGCTC
>ML793525.1:8181-23539 GCA_009831015.1 Picea engelmannii
ACATATTCACTACCATCATTCCATTTTTCCACTACCATCACTCCATTTTTCATCTCATTTACCACTCACCAACATTTCTTTTCCAACGATCCTCTGTTGCACTTACCTTGATACACATTGATATACATATTGGCATGATTCACAAATATGAAGAAAATGATTTCTTATGCACAATGATGATTTCTTATGCACATTGATGATTTACTATTTCCAGTGCATGTGTGCTTAAAATATTATTGCAACAAGAAAACAAGTAAACAAAATGAATGTTGTTAACACAAGAACCAACATTTTATATATTCATGGTTGTCACACAAGAACCAACCATCAGAAACATCAACTGTTACTCATGTATTTCACTTCATGGAATGATTTCATTAAGAAGCCAAAAGTCATAAAGAATAACCATGCAAGGTTGTATGAGAACACGCAACAAGATTCGGGGGGGGGGGAGGATTTTCATCCTCTTTATTGTTAAGAAATATAACCATGCAAAGCCAAAATTGAGAAGAATTTTTTTTTTTTATGCAAGGTTGCATGAGGACATGCAACAAGTTCAGTTGGGGGGAAATGCTGGGCCTCAGAAATGTCGCATTTTAATCTTATTTTCCTTTCACTATTTCTCTCATTTATCCATATTCCATTATTACATTATACTGTTTTCATAAATACAATTGGGTATCACCTTATTATTTTCCACTTTATTCATTTTATTATTAAAAGAGGATTTATGATTAAATATTAGAAAATCAACATGTTTTCATATATATCTCAAAAAGGTGTGAGATTTGTAATGCGTAGGAATATGTGAAGGATTAATTCAAAAGGCTTCTCAAATATCTCCTCCACCATTTCAATGAGATAATTATTCAAGCCTATTCCAAGGAGAAGATCATGGAGATTTGGATAACATATCTTATCCAAGATTTATGAGAGATATGTGTGAGGATTTAAAGGGATCATATTTTGTAATAATAGGAAATTAGTTGAGAGAATAGTGGATTTGTAATTATGAGATGTTTATCTTCTTTTCAAATCTCTCATGTATAAAAGAGAGTTCTCTCTCTTCATGAGGGGGAGTTGTTATGCTACAAAATGGGATTCACGAAAAGACTCTTTTTGTAAACCTACTTGTTGAAGATTAATGCAAGTTTGAATTCAATGATATTGTGTGTCTTTTAGAATTTAGCATCTGCTGATCTAAAAGATTCCATGTTGGCATCAACAAGGGCCAATGATCCATCTTGGTAATCTCATTGTAAATTATTAGTATATATTTTTATTTCATGTACTTGTTATTTTGATTTCATGTTATTTTATTTTGATTTCACTATTAGAATTTATTGCAAAGTGTGGAAATGAAGGAACAATTGGATCTCCATCTTTCACCATACATAAGCCTATAATGGAGCATACCACTACACTTATCGTTTTTTCCTAGAATTGATTAGGTTACACCTTGCTAACACTTGCACAATCAAGACCTCCATCTCTCACCCTACATGCACCTATAATGGAGTGTTTTATGTTGACCAATATTTCTTTTAAGATTGATTGGGTTTCTCTTTTAGAATGTGCAAAGTGTTAATTGCTGTTAGTTTAGTTTCTCTAGGAGATAGAATCAAAGTTCATATTTTCCTTTCATGAGCCAACAATGAACAGGTTGATCACCTAAGCAAGAACTTTAGATCATATGCTTGTTTATGAGTTTTTCTTTCTGAATTTTGAAATGTGTGGAGAGTGTTATCTTTGAAGTATGAAAATAGAGTGTTGGTTTTTAGATTGTTTTCTTATTTAGGATATACTCATCAGGCATAGAAAAACCACCTGTTACTGACACATATAGTGTAACAACTCTGTTGATTATGAATCCTCGTTGATAATTTATGTTTGGTAATATATTATGCATATAATTGCACCAACATTGACAATGAAAACCCAAGGACTTTGGAAGGGCATAACTTCCAATCCAGAGCTTAGATTTGAGCTTGGTAACAGTCATTAGAAACCACTTGACAAGAAGAAGATGATGGAGACCTCGGGAAGAGGATTCAAGATTATCAGAAGAAGTAAAAATTTAATACCTCGTCCCTAAAAAGTCACTTAGGGGATTGGGTGTGTGACAAACACTTTGTCCAATCCTGGTCTTCCTTGGTAGAACAATCCATAACTAGTAGTTCCACACAAATACCTAAAAACCCTATTTATTGTTGGCCAATGCTCATTTCCTGGTTTTGACATATACCTATTCAAAACTCCCACTACATGTGCAATGTCTGATCTACTATAGACCATGCATACATCAAGCTTCCAATCGCACTCGCATATGGAACACAAGACATGTCCTCTTCCTCTTCATGTGTCTTGGGAAACTGATCCAAAAAGAACTTTACACCTATAGGAATAAGAGCCTTGACCAATTTACATTCCTACATATTAAACCTCTGCAATATTGTCTCGACATATTTCTTCTGGTTTAACCAAATTTTCTTATGTTCCTGATCTCTTTTAATTTCCATGCCCAAAATCAAATTTGTAGCACCAATATCCTTCATGTAAAATTTAGAGGACAACTGAGTTTCCACATCCTGGATAGTATCCTTGTTTTTTCTTATCAGCAACATATCATCCACATACAAGACCAAATAAATAATATGATCACCAATTAATTTTAAATACACACAATGATCTTCTTTTCTCCTTATGAAGCCGAGTCCCAAAATATAAGTATCAAATTTTTTATACCACATCTTTGGTGATTTATTTAACCCATACAAGGATGTTTTCATCTTGCATGCCAACACCTTCTTTCCCTTCACAACAAAGTCTTATGACTGCTTCATGTCGATTTCTTCTTCTAGATCCCCATGTACAAATGTTGTCTTCATATCCATTTGTTCTAATTCAAAATCAAATGTAGTAGAAATAGATAAAATAAATATAATAGAAGTTAACTTGGAAATAGGAGAACAAATCTCACCAAAGTCAATTCCCTCAACATGGGAGTAACCTTTTGCTACTAACCAAGCTTTGTATTTCTCCAATTTTCCTTCTGCATTCATCTTCTTTTTAAACACCCATTTGTTTCCAATGGTATTTCTTCTAGTCGATAACTCCACTAGATCCCAAGCCTCATTATTATCGAAGGCTACCATTTCTTTAACCATGGCCTTTTTACATAGTTTTCCATCCTCTGAATCCATTTCATCCCTAACAGTTCTAGGATCATCAATAGTAATAGACAAAGCAAAATTTGAACGGAAATCAGGTGGAGTATATCTTTCCATTTTTATTCTTTCTCGAACTAATCTCCTCAATACTGGAGTATGAGGATCTTCTTCTTCTGATTGATGTTCTTCTATAGATTTAGATTCATCATCCTTCAACTCAAGCTCTATTTTCTCTGGTTCTTCCTTCCTTGGTAGGACTTCCTGTTTGACAACATCTTTGATTTCTATAAATACCAAATCTCATTTGTACACTACCTTATTAGTTTATGGGTTCCAAATCTTATAACCTTTCAAACCATCTTTATACCCAATAAATATACACTTTTCATCATTTTTATCTAGCTTACTCTTATTTTCCTTTGGAATGTGAACATATGCCTCACAGTCAAATACGTTGAGATGTGTGAGGGTTTATTACCAGTCCATACCTCGTGTGGAGTCTTTTCATCCAGTGTTGATGATGATGATCAATTGACCAGGTAACATGCAGTACCCACTACCTATGCCCGAAATTCTTTTCCTAACCCAACACCACTGAGCATGCACCTTTCTTTTTCCATTAGCATCATGTTCATCATTTTTGCAAATCCATTCTGTTGAGGTGTATATGGAGTAGTATTTTTCCTTTGTATACTACACTTCTTACTGAATTCTTCGAATTCATTTCCATAGAAATCCACCATTATCTGTCTTCATCACCTTAATTCTTTTCTTTGTTTGATTTTCCACAGGAGCCTTAAACTCTTTAAACTTGTCAAAGAGTTCATATTTCTTCACGAGGAAATATATCCAAGCATTCCTCGAGAATTCATCTATAAATGAGACATAGTACACATATTTTTCCAGTGACGAAACCGATAAAGGTCCAAACACATCATTGTGCACCAACTATAAAATTCCTTATGCTCTCATTGCACTAGAGGGGAATCTTACCCGATTTTTCTTCCCATATACACAATGTTCATAGAAATTAAATTCCAAAGAGAAGTTAGGCATACCTTCAACCATACCTTTAAAGTGTAGTAGTCGAAATCCCCTTTCTCTGATATGTCCCAGTCTTTGAGGCCACAACAGATCCTTTTCTCCAAAGACTGTAGTGTTTTTTCTTCTTCGGATCCAATCTCAGGAACAATGGAACTATTACACCCATCACTAACAGTGCTTCCCTACAGCTTATACAAAGTTCCAATCCTCACCATTTCTCCCTTTAGTAACACCATTTCTCCTTGAACCATCCTGCGGGTTTCTTTCTTAAACAATGTTTTTACCCCTACATCATCCATTTTTCTTACATAATTCATATTTATGGCCAATCCTCGGATGTGAAGAACACCAAGAAGTTTTCTAATCCTTCCATACATGATATTCAACTTGAATTTTCCTCATCCTATTATTTTTGTTGTCGATTCATCACCTAGAAAAACATTGCCTCCATCACACCTTTCGTATTTGCAAAACTGTTACACACCTATTTGTCACACTTAACCGAGGGAGTGTTTTCATGATCCCTAGACATGTTGGGGGAGAAATTTATCATATGAAGGTAAAAATACTATGTTCACATGTATTATTCATTTTTATTGAAAAAATGAAATTAATTTAGTGTGAGAATCCACCTCACATCTAGTTTCCTAATCTCAAGGAGAAGTTGAGAGTCTCATGGATGGTTGAGAGATTTTCTAAAACCAATATCCTAATTTGATGGATCTTGAGAGATATTTCTCCCTAAAATCCTTGAGATATATTTTCTCCCTAAAATCCTTGAGAGATATTTTCTCCCTAAAAATATTCGAGATCCCAATTTAGTGGATCTAGTGAGTGATTTTCTCCTTGGGTTGTTGAGTTAGTTCTCAAATGGAAAATTATTTAAATTCCTTACGTGATATCTTGTGGGGGGGGNAGGGGAAACTTGGGAATATCAAACCTTTTATCTTGTGAGGAGGAATTTCAAGAGAATCATACCAATAATCTTGGGGCATGAAGGGGCTGGAAAAAGAAGAACTTGGAGGAATTGTTGCAACATCATCATTGAGGTTGTAAATATTCCATTTCTTTCCACTTTCAATACATAAATTGGCCTATTTATCTGAATGTATACATTGTTCATTTCATGAATGTTTATCTTTGTATTGTTTAAATCCAACATAGATAAATCTACTTTCTTCTAATGATATATAGTAGTAGAAGAGGATTGTCTCATCTCTTGCAGGAGGGATACTTCCACACTAGAATCTTGGAGATAAAGTTCAACAATTGGAGAATCGAGGATAACCTACAGGAAAGAGGAAACCCATTTACCTTTTCCTCTTTCTCTCTCTCTCTCTTCTAATTTCATTAATGAACATATAAATTAGTCTTATAGGGAGGTTAGTGTCCATTTGTTTTCCTTCTATCTTGGATCAAAGGAAATTCGATCCAAGGGGAATTTCACCTGTCCACAAAGGGAATTCACCACAAAAAAAACCACTCTCTATATGGAGTTATATGAAAGGATGAACCTAAGTCAATGAGTCATGCATCGTGATCTGCATGTGTGCTTGAAGAATCCATGTACAAATCACCTCCCTCTTTCAAGGAGGTTTTTGTTTCTGTAGAAGGAGCATATTTAGATCCCTTCCCTCTCTCAATGCTTTTGGATCTACATTTATTCTTGTAGTTCCCTTCTTTTCCACATCTCCAGTATACCTTTACAAAATTTCCAAGAGATTTAGATCTACCCTTAGATTTATATCTCCCACTTGAGGACTTCGATCTATTTCTTTCCAGGGAGCGTCCTCTTGCAAATAATTCTTATGTGCTCTATCCTTACATGATATTCCACCTCATCTCCCTTGACAATAAGGATAAGACAACATCATCGAAACTTAAATTAGTTTTATTACCACCTATTTTCATAACGAGACTATCCCACAAGTCTGGTAAAGAGCTCAGTAAACTAATACACTTATCTTCATCTGAAAATTTAATATCAACATATAATAATTTTATTTCCATAGTTTTGAAGGCATTCATATGCTCTGTCATCGAGTCTCCATATTTCATCCTCAATTTATACAACTTCTTCCACATGAATAGTTTTTTTACCAGGGACTTAGACTAATACAAAGTCCCCAACTTATCCCATAATTCTTTAGTTGTAGCTTCCCCCGATACATTCACTAATACTGAATCTGAGAGCCACAACATGACTGTGCTCTTTGCCTTCTGATCCAACTATTTCTAGTCTTCTATTGACGTTCCTATAGGTGCAGTACCTGGATCCACAATGATCCACTAATATTTTTCCACCAACAAATATTCCATCTTGAGCTTCCACGTCTCAAAATTTTTCACATTAAATTTCTCTATCTCTATTTTCGAATTGGTCACCATTTCTTCTCACCTGAAGAATCTATACTGTAGATCTCCCACTATAACAAGGTTTACCACACACCCAAGCCAAAACCCCTAACCACAAAGGTGTCCCCATGAAGCCAATAATTTCTCTGATACCAAATGTATTTTTTAACCTTATATAATAAATTACTGCAAATAGATTCTTAATAAAAATAGAAAATATACAATGGCACACACACACACACACACACATTACACATAGATTTTTACCTTGGAAACTAAAAATGAGAAAGCCAACAACCTATTTAGAGTCGCACCTCTAATATTCTATGCACCATCTTCTTCAGTGTTTACAATACAATATACATATAGGATCCTGCGACATCCAAACCCCTAATCCATTGACCCAGATTAGTCAACAACCCTAATTCCTTAACCAGAATTAGAAAACCATCGACGAAAACCATGTGTCGAAAAACCACAAAAAACAATGGCCGAATATCCAAAATAAATTGGCGAATAGACCCTCCATTTTTTTTGGGGGGGCTCTGCCCCCAAGGCCCCCCTTAAAGGGACGTACTGTCATGAAAATAATATAACACATACCCAACAACATTCTCCATCTCATGTTTTCAAATTTAGCAATGATTTTCATGCAAAAATATTTAAATGTAATTTCTGATCTAATGAAGAAGAATGTGGAAAATATAAAACATGGGTTTTTTGTAGAACATTCCCATTCATTTGAAAAATATGTGGTTTTTCAAAATAGTAAAGGATACGGGAGATAATGGCGAATTTCTAATTTTGGTTTACATTGATTTACTATTGTGTTTGTCTTCTCCAATGTTCTATACAAATGGATATGCCTAGCCAACAAAGGATATCGAATCAACCTATTCCAAACTCTTTATGTTATGGAAATTGATGCAACCCCCCTTCCCCTTCGGGGTTCTGTGACCTCCCATTCACTGGATCGTTCTCCCTCCTTGAGCTGGAACAACTCTTTGGTCCCTGCTGGAACCTCTATTAAACAAATCCACATGTTCTTTTATGAAACTCGCTATGTGCAAACAAGCACCAAGAGCGATATTCACCCCCACATGATCACCAACTGTGACCATAAGCCTTACCCAAAAGGCACCCATCACATTTTGCGACCTCGGGACTTCAACGTATGAGTCACTCCTGACTCCTTCAATCCCCGAAACCTCGAAATGGGCTAACGATTTTCTGGCTCCTCCCTTATGCGTCGATCATATGACCCCCTCTATGACCTGGGGCCAAACCTCAAAGTGTTTAGGGACTTCACGACTGACAAAGTTGAAAGACTCCTTGCCTCAGATCTTTTGATCCCCGAAACATTGAAATTTTCTTTGTGATAGATTGACGGTCCACACTCTTTCCCTCGATCGATGGTTGTGATCAAATCACGATTTCCCGTATCGATATATTCTACGCGAGCCAACTCTGACTCTCCATTCCCTGAAATTTTGAAATTCTCCCTGCTGTTGGATCAACAACATTCACTATCACACGATCAAATGGTCCAGTTCCTCCTTCATGAAGTTGGGACTTCACGACTCGAGACTTTGGGATGGTTCTCTCCTTCAAACCTCTGACTCCCGAAATGTTGAAATGTCGATGCTCCATATCGACGATCCACAACCCCCGTGATCCAACAACTGTGATTGAATTGCGATTTCGCGATTTAGGAGTTCTAACAACTCCACCCTTTGACTCCTCTAAGTCATAGGTCAGCGAAATGTTGCCTTCTCACCATGCATCATTTTCGATGGATGGTCCTTATTATTTCGTGAATTATCCTTTCGCGAACTTGCTCTTGTTGTCACCTCTGATCTTCCAGTGCTTGATCTTCTGGTGTGTGTTTGGATCTTAGCCACGTGTCCTTCTGGATCCAATGGTCCAGAATGATTTTGTGACTCCTCCCTTCACAAGTTTTCTCCTCTTCTCATCGCAAATCTCATGGTGTCGCATCCCATGAAATGAACTAATGGTTCAGATATCTCCTGGATTGACGGATCCTATTCCTCCTGAGATTTCAAATGATGAATGAACCTCAGCCTTTATCCTCCTCGCAGCTCTGTTTAATCCGACATCTCACGGTAAATCGACACTTCTCCCTCGAAGCTTTCCACTATCCATTCAGATCATTTTCTGTTGCTCTCTATCCTCAGTGTTTGGAAAAAAATATCCCTTTTGAGATTTGTGAATGAAGTTTGACCTCATCCTTGTGCACACTTGCGCTCTGCTTGTAGTTTCATGCTACTCCTCCTGAGCTTTGGGATTTAAAATAAGTCCACCCTCGCACACTCCTTGTGCTATCTCTTCTGAGCTTTCAGCTGGCTCAATCTCTAAGGGACTTGGCCCTTCTGCACCTTCTTCAGAAGACTTATGGTGCTCCTCTTGGCACACTCTTGCGCTCGACCTCCTGAGCTTGGAACTTGAAACAAATTCTCTTTGTGCATTCTCCTTGCGCTTCGACTGGTCTTCAGATGGTTGTCTCTTCAAAACTTCCTTTTAATGTTGGCCTGGTGCACTCCTTGCACAGGTATTCCTCCAGAGTGTTCAGTAACTCTGTCCCTTTTCTCTCCTTGATAGGATGTAAGTGCCCTCCTGACAACTTCTTTCTCAAGCACACCTTGCTAAGCCTACAAAGTGTTCAACAACTCTGCAAGTGTCTTCCCTTGGACACTTCTCTTGTCATAGAACTTGAAATAGAGTTCCCTGGTGCACTCCTTACACTTGCTTGATGTCCTCTTGACAGAGATTTACAGAATACTCAGCGATTCTGTAATTCATTGAACTCAACATAGAGTTCTTCTGTGCACACTTGCACTGGCTCAATGCCCACCTGGAAGAGCTCTACAGAGTTCTCAGTAACTCTGTTTCCCCGTGCTCCTTCCACACAGTCTTCCCTCTAAGGTATTCAACAACCTTGAGGTTCATTTTGAGTTTGTGATCACCCTGGTGTGCACTCCTGGCACATCCTTTTCTGACTCCACAGAGTTCAGATGCACACTCCTTGCACTGGCTACAAAACCTCCAATGTTCTGTTGTGCACTCCTTGCACAGCCTAAAGAACCCATAACGATATAACAAAACTCAAACAAAGATAGAGAAATCTATCTTCCTACTGTAAATGAAATCTATCATACATATACAAAATTCATTCATGAAACATAAATACATGAACAACAATATGCAGGAAAACTACTCTTCTATTAATCTCTGTGTATCTATACAGTTGATTTACAAAAACTGGACTCTAACAAGTCTCAGTTCTCTCAAGCTCTCTCTCTCAGAACTTCTAAGACCTTCTCAGGCCTCTATACCATTCTCTGAATATCCTAATGGAATATGAAACAAGATCTCATTACAAAATAAGGGCTTTGCGAGCTCGTCCTCTTCACCTAACCTCATCAATTACATTGAAGGTTTTCATAAATGTTTACCTAGACCTGACTATGATCTGGGCCTGCTACGGGCCTGCTACAAGCAAGCCTTTAATTTCAATTCAACCACTACCTGTACAAAGGCATGGCTCAACATTAAAATCCTTACAACATAAATCCCCATGGGATCTAATTTCAAATTTAAAAATAAGAGAGGTTCAATGCCTCCCTTTCTCCTGATATACACACTAATGTCCCGGCTGGCTGGCGCGTTGCTGACGTGGAGTGATTCTCCTACATCATACTCCATTTCTAGGAAAAAAATGAGCTCCTGCTCATGAGATCCTCTTCCCCACTATTGAAATCCACCTAGATCCCAATTTCTCTTATGGAGCGGTCCATCTGCTCCACTGCTTCACTGCTGCTGCTGTTGTTGCTTTTTCTTCTTCTGATTCTTCCCTGCTGCTATGGTGGGTTCTCTTATGTTGAACTCCACTTTGCTGACTACTTTTTTTTACCTCAACATCAACTTCTTGATCTCTTATATTACTCTGTGCAACTTCTCCAGTGGCTGGATCTTCTTATGCAATCTTCTCTGCTACACTTCTTCCTTATCAATGGGTAGATCACCTTGATACCCCATACTATCTTCATATCCCTTTGTGGCATTGAGTTTCAACTCTACTGCAGACGTCAATCCTGTAGTCTCCTTTTGATTGATCTGCTGCTCAGTCACCTCCTCTGACATATCGACTTCTTCCATCTCTCCTTGGAATGTCTCAAGTCCAACTTCTTCCAACTTCTCCTGGGGATGGTATAATCCTCTACCTGTCTCCAACTTAGCCTGTTGGATGTGAAAGGTTTTCACTATCACCCTCCTCTCTAAGGCTTCCAATTCTTCATACATATCAACAAAATCCATGCTGTCTGCTCCCTCTTCTGCTACAAGCTCCAGTGCTGTAGTCATCTCTTGTTCAGCTTCCTGGCTGAAATTTTTGAGCCATTTTTCTGAATTCTCTTCTTCTTCTGTTGGGGTATACATCAGTGTCTTCTCCATTTCATCCTCTTCTTTGATAGTCTCTCATGGCTGTCCTTCTTCTGTTGCACCTGCATCTACAACATATTCTCTGGCCTCAAGTAGGCTATCTGGTAGGAATATCTGAATTCCTCCAATGATCGGAATGTATTTTTTACCCTCCTCTGTCAGCTCCTCTTGTTGATACAAACTCACTTATGATCTCTTGAGACTTTCAGACAGTCTCATCTCCTTCTCCCTACCCACTTGGAAATTTGGGAATTTTCTGCTGCCCATCTGGCAGTCTATGAGGTCAACCGATCCCATCTCATTTTCTACCTAGCAATTTGAACTTTCAACACTGCTCCCATGGCAGTATTCGATACCTTCTATGAATATCTTTCCATTGCCCACCTGGAAATTTGAAAGTCCATTTCCGCCCACCTAGTAGTTTATGAGATCTTCATCTGCTCTCTCTTTCTCCTCGTCTTTAAAATTTCTCCAAGTTTTTGGTTCATAGATGTGAATCAATTCCTCCTCTATGTCACTGAGGTTTTCAGTATGCCTCGACCACCTTCTCATCAGCCTTCGCTGTCCTATGGCCAACAGTTCCTTTACTGGCCATTTCACTTTCTTCTTCATGGGCCATTCATATAGCCAATGCACTCTTGCATCCTGCTGCATTTCAAATGCAAGCTTCTCCATTCTGGTTCTTATCTCATTGAACTCCAGATCCATCTTTGGATTATTCTTTTTTTGCTGGTCTCCTCTTCAACCATGTTCATGGCCTTCAGTAGCCATTTCCACCTTCTACCTGCCTCCTAGAAAGTCTGTGGATTACTCTACATCTGCGAGCATCCCCATCTCCTCTCACAACTTACCTGACTGTTTAAATTTTTTTCTATTGCTGTGCGCATGAAACAACCTCGTCACAGAATGTCAATATTATTCCTTCACCTGCTATCCACAGGCAAATTCTTGTTCCGGATACCACTTGATGATATCGAGTCGTCACCTTCATTTCCTTCTGTCTGTTGTCCATAAGCAAGCCTCAATCTTCTGATTACGTCTGTTGCCTACATAAATCAATTATGTGCTCTGATACTAGCTGACAGTGTGTATCAAAGTGTTTTCTTTATCTACTCCCTACTACAAAATTTAACCAATTTGTGCTAAGATACCACCTGATGCAAACCCCCTTCCCCTTCAGGGTTCTACGACCTCCCCGTCACTGGATCGTTCTCTCTCCTTGAGTTGGAATAACTCTTTGGTCCCTACTGGAACCTCTATTAAATAAATCCATAGGTCCTTTTATGAAACTCACTCTTTGTGAACAAGCACCAAGCATGAGCTTCACCCTCAAATGTTCACCGACTGTGACCACAATCCTTACCCAAAAGGTGCCCATCGCATTTTGCGACCTCAGGACTTCAATGTACGAGTCACTCCTGACTCCTTCAATCCCCGAAACCCCGAAATGGGCTAACAGTTTTCTGGCTCCTCCCTTATGCCTCAATCATATGACCCCCGCTATGACCTGGGGCCAAACCTCAAAGCGTTTCAGGACTTCACGACTGACGAAGTCAAAAGACTTCTTGCCTCAGATCTTCTGATCCATGAAACCATGAAATCTACTCTGCGGTAGATTCATGGTCCACACCCTTTCCCTCGATCAATGGCTACGATCAAATCACAATTTCCCATATCGAGATATTCTACGGGAGCCAACTTTGACTCTCCATTCCCTGAAATGCCGAAATTCTCCCTATTGTTGGATCAACAATGCTCACTATCACATGACCCAATGATCCATGTTACTCCTTCATGAAGTTGGGACTTCACGACTTGGGACTTTGGGATGGTTCTCTCCTTCGAACCTCCAACTCTCGAAATGTTGAAATGTCGATGCTCTAGATCAATGATCCACAACCCCCGTGATCTGAGGACTATGATTGAATCACAATTTCATGATTCGAGAGTTCTAACAAATCCACCCTTTGACTCCTCTGAGTTGCAAGTCAGTGAAATGTTTCCTTCTCCCCATGTGTCCTTTCCGATGGACGGTCTTGATTATTTCACGAATTCTCCTTTCGCGAAATTACTCTTGTCTTCACCTCTGATCTCCTGGTGCCTGATCCTCTGGTGTGTGTTTATATCTTAGCCACATGTCCTTCCAGATCCAATGGTCCAGAACGATTTCGCAACTCCTCCCTTCCCAAATTTTCTCCTCTTCTCCTCACAAATATCCCGATGTATGATCCCACGAAATGAAATAACGGTTCAGATCTCTCCTAGATCCATGGATCCTATTCCTCCTGAGATTTCAAATGCTGAATGAACCTCAACCTTTATCCTCCTCGTATCTCTATTTGATCTGATGAGTTATGGTAAATTGACTCTTCTCCCTGGAAGCTTTCCACCATCCGTTCAGATCCTTTTCACTTGCTCGCTATCCTAGGTGTCTGGAAAAAACTATCCCTTCTAAGCTTTGTCAATGAAGTTTGACCTCATCCCTGTGCACACATGTGCTCTTCTTGCAGCTTCACTCTACTCCTCTTGAGGTTCGGGACTTGAAATAAGTCCACCCTCACACACTCCTTGTGCTATCTCTTATGAGATTTTAGTTGGCTCAGTCTCTAAGGGACTTGGCCCTTCTGTGCCTTCTTCAGAAGAGTTCTGTTGATCCTGTTGGCACACTCCTGCAATTGACCTCCTGATCTTGGAACTTGAAACAAGTTCTCTCTGTGCATTCTCCTTGTGCTTCTACTGGATTTCAGATGACTGTCTCTTCAACACTTCATTTCAATGTTGGCCTGGTGCACTCCTTGCACAGGTCTTCCTCCAGAGTGTTAGTAACTCTGTCCCTTTCCTCTCCTTGATAGGATGTAAGTGCCCTCTTGGAAACTTCTTTCTCAAGCACACCTTGCTAAGCCTACAAAGTGTTCAACAACTCTGCAAGTGTCTTCCCTTGGACACTTCTCTTGTCACAAAACTCGAAATAGATTTACCTAGTGCACTCCTTGCACTCACTCGATGTCCTCCTAACAACGATTTATAGAATACCCAACGATTCTGTATTTCACTGAACTCAACACAGAGTTCTTTTGTGCACACTTGCACTGGCTCAATTCCCACCTGGCAGAGCTCTATAAAGTTCTCAGTAACTCTGTTTCCCTGTACTCCTTCTGCATAGTCTTCCCTCTAAGGTATTCGACAACCTTGAGGTTCCTTTTGAGTTTGTGATCACCCTGGTGTGCCCTCCTGGCATGTCCTTTTTTGACTCCACAGAGTTTAGATGCACACTCCTTGCGTTGGCTACAAAACCTCCAATGTTTTTTTGTGCACTCCTTGCACAACCTAAAGAACCCATAACGATATAACAAAACTCAAACAAAGATAGATAAATCTATGTTCCTACTATAAATGAAATCTATCATACATCTACAACATTCATTCATGAAACATAAATACATGAACAACAATATGCAAGAAAGCTACTCTTCTATTAATCTCTGTGTATATATACAGATGATTTACAAAAATTGGACTGTAACAAGTCTCAATTCTCTCAAGTTCTCTCTCTCAGAACTTCTAAGACCTCCTCAGACCTCTCTACCATTCTCTGCATATCTGAATGGAATATGAAACAAGATCTCATTACAAAAGAGGGGCTCTGCGAGTTCGTCCTCTTCACCTAACCTCATCATTTACATTGAAGGTTTTCATAAATGGTTACCCAGACCTGACTATGATCTGAGCATGCTACAAGCAAACCTTTAATTGAAATTCAACCACTACCTGTACAAAGGCATGGCTTGGCATTAAAATCCTTACAACATAAATCCCCGTGGGATCTGATTTCAAATTTAAAAATAAGAGAGGTTCAATGCCTCCCTTTCTCCTGAAATGCGCGCTGATGTCTCGGTTGGTTGGCGCATTGCTGATGTCTAGTGATGCTCCTGCATCAGAAATTATTTGAATCAGATTACACTTCATTATTTCAACCATAATCGACCCAATTTGTAATTATTATTATTGTATTTGATATTCTTAAGATTGCATAGTTTTGAAATTGGGAAAGTTGGTTTGATCCACCCCACTGCTATATTATATATAAACATGGATCACAATTAGAGAGGGTAGTATATGGTAGGAGGATTATTGTAAAATGAAGTGGAATCCATGCTTGGATACCTTAATATCCAATTTCATTCCATAATAAACAACTATTAATATTATGTTCCTATGCTTGCGTGCTTACTTAGTCTGTAAGTTTTCCCACGACATGTGCTAGGTTTGGTAGGGCCCCCATTCTATAACATGCATTGTGTTATGTTCATTTTCTATTAGTCGACTAGTTC
>ML793525.1:29308-47807 GCA_009831015.1 Picea engelmannii
TTTTGTAGATTAGAAGAGATAGTTTCTTGTTTTCATAAGTTTAGATGTTAATCTTTCTTGATTTCAATAGAATAGATTTCCTTTCATGTATTGCATTGAGCATTTAAATTTCCTTTCACGCAAGAGAAATAGTTTTGCATTAGGCATTTAGTCCACTTGCCTCTTAGGCTAGGTAGTTGTTCAATGAGAAGTCTTTGCTTACTTGCCTATTTACTTTAGTTGTTTTCTCTTACTTGTCTTTTTATTTAGTAGGTTAGTTAGGTGCCTTTGCTTGCTTGTCTATTTTCTTTAATAGGTTAGATAGGTGTTTTTTCTTACTTGCTTATTTATTTTCTTTCATAGGATAGTTTCTCATTGAATGTAGGTTGGAAAGTTAAAGAATTTTTCTTTTATCATTTGCTTATTATGCTTAGTAGTTTACCTTTGCTTACTATCATGAACTAGTTTGTTTTACATAGAGTTTTCATTCACTTTCTTAGGAACTATCCATCAGTCCTTGGCCCAAAAGTACTTAGGTTACCTAGTTTTCATTTTTCCTAGTAAGGTTTGCTCGTTAGATAGTTTTGTTTAAGTAGATTAGCCTTAGATAGCTTCCTTCCTTAATTAGACTACACTCCTACCAACTTTCTACCTTTGGAATATATGTTTCTACAACTCTAAGTTTACTTACCCCAGGTTGACAATTTAATTGAGGGTAGTTTAGTGTCTTTTTTAGTACATATAAATCACCTAAAATTTTGGCGCCGTTGCTGGGGAGTTGTCCTAAGTTAAGAAGTAATTAGGAATTAGATCATCCTTAGACCTTATCATTAATTTGGTGGTGGGGGAACTTTAAGACAAAAGGGAAGAACCTGTGCATCTTCTATAGCAGGTTCCCCCAAACCCAATAGTAGTTTTTCTTTTTGTTTTCTTTCATGAATAGACCTAGGAATAAAATGGTATCTTTTTCTTTTTGTTGTTGCTTTCTCTCATGAATAGGCCTAGAGACCCACAAGGTAGATACATTAAATCAAAGTCAGACCTTCCAACCAATTTTCCTTCCGATCTCTTTGGGGGAAGGGATGTCCTGCTTATAAAATCCGCAGACCGATACCAAAAAATAGGAGCTAGCTCAACCCAAAGAGATAAAATAGTCTCTGAAGGGACTAACATAGGGAGCACTATAGAACAAGAAATTGAAGCATCAATCATACTAGGATAGGAGGAAAGACCACTCGAGTCTTCCACAGAACCAAACAATACAACCTTTTCTTTTACACCACCACCAGGGGACTCTAATTTTAAGGATATCATAGACCTTGGATAGGTGAATATTTTGTTTGGTATCTCAGCCAATGTAATTATCTCTCAAATTGACATAGAAACTTTGGCATCGACAATCTCAATCGGCTCGAGTAGAGTCCTAGACATCCAATCAGTAGGAAGACCTTTTCATCAAAGAGAAACTTTGTTCTCTTCAAAGACAAAACCACTTAGGTACTCTCTTTTTGGAAACCAAGCCAATATGGGTGATCAGGAGGAACATAACAATGTAAGACATGGGGAGGAATAAGAAACTGTAAACCAAACTGAAACTACCTTCGGATTTCTGATTTTAGACACCACTCTGAATGCCAACATGAAGAATATTCCTCTCTCAGCACTGCCTACCTTTTATGGTAAAAACAGTGAAGATCTAGACACCTTCCTATTTGAATTTGACATCTTGTGCAGGAGCTACAACTATGTGAAAGATGCCCAAAAATTAAAACTCTTTCCTGCCACCCTCAAAGACTCTGCATTAAGATGGTTCATGGGATTGGGAGAATCCAACATTAGGTCTTGGGCATCCATGAAAGACATCTTTTTTAAGAAGTACCATGACTACTGCAAGACCAAAGAGTCTTGTAATGACATCTTTAAAGTCCAACAGTTAGAAGACGAGACCCTTGAAGACTATATGGAAAGATTTGGTTATATCTCCCAAAAGTCAAAATACCATGACCTCCCAGAGGATGCAGTTAGGGCTCTTTTCCTTAAGGGAATTTCAGAAGAATATTTAGATATTCTTAACATGATGGAATCAAATGATATTTCTGATAAACCATTTGCTAAATTATGTGAAATGTGTAAAAACTACTCAAAGAGTAGAGCCAAATCAGGAAAGAATGTTCAGGGCCCTTACAATAGAAGCTTAAAACCAATTAGTTCATGTGGTATTACGAGAGCAGAGATAGGGAAACTTCTAGAAAACCTTAAGACTACAACTTTAAGCACAATAGGTTCCTAGTTGGATACCCTTAAACTCAAAAAGAAATAGGAGGAGGAAAATGCAACAATGAGCATATATTGCCCAAGATGCAAGAGGAAGCATTCCTCAAGGGAGTGCCCACTAGATAAAATTCCAGTTTGTGGCTTCTGTAGAAAAGACCATGTGACTGAAAAATGTCCATCATTGCTCGGTTTATTAGACATATATAGGAGTGGAGACCCTGGGGAGTCTTCTTATGCACCTAGGAGGCCATGGTAGACTAGGAATCAACCCACATATCCAGATCTACAGTCTCAAGTTCCACCCTATTATCAACAACAACAGTGGAACTCACTAGGTTGGAAAAAATGGTCTAATCAGTCCCAACATCCTTGGATTCAAGGATGGAGGGGAGGACACAACCAAGTAAACCCTCAAGATCCACCTATCCCTATGCACAACCATCCTTATCCTCAGCTCTCATCGAACACTCCGCAAATTTTTCCAGGTTTTGTTCCACCACGTTTACCTCCTATTCCACAACAACAACTGCTACAATTTCAAAATGAAACCTCCCTGAAACCGACACTATTACCGACACAACCAGTGATGAATCCTAATAAAAATCCCCCTCAACCTCTTAGCAATGTTGAGATGCAGGCCTTCCCGACATATGTCATTACTCGTGCTCCATTACAGGAAATGTAACTAAGATCGGGAAAAGTTCTAGATAGGTAGAGACCTTCAGTAGTCATCCAAGAAGAAGAAGAAGAAGAAACCACCCAACAACCCACATATGACACTAGGTTGGAAGATGTTATTATCCCGAAGAATCAAGAACCCAAGCTTCCCCAAAATGAACCTTCACAAATTACGAAGGTCCCTCCTTATCCAAGCCAATTGGTAATTGAGAAACCTACCACCCGACCGGAATTTGACATTTTGAATGAATTGAAAAATATTTGTGTCAAGATTCCTTTTCATCAAGCCATTAAAGACATTCCAATCTATAGTAAGCTAGTCAAAGAATTGTGTATCAAGAATCCAGGTAGGAAGAAAAAGGACCCTCCTACAATACACTTGGTAGGAGGACTCTCTGAGTACATATCAGAGTAGCCAAAACTAGCAAAGTATGAGAATTCAGGAAACCCCATAGTGACCATAACCATTAAGGAGGTCTCCATCGAAAACACTCTCATAGACCTAGGGGCAACCATAAATGGTATGAACACTACTACCTTGGAACAATTACAGTTACAATCTCTTCTTCGGCCTACCCCAACCATTTTGCAATTAGCAGATAAGACTAGCGTTATACCTGAAGGGATTTTAGATGATGTCATGGTTACTCTAGCTTCATGGGAGTACCCCATAGATTTTTTTGTTATTCATTCAAAGGATCCTGCTTGAGGCCATCCTATTATTTTTGGAAGACCTTGGCTAGCCGTAACCAATGCATTTATTGGCTGTAGAGAAGGAGAAATGACCATCTCGAATGGTCTCTCTATCCAAAATCTCACCATTTACCCTCCAGCTCAGCCTATTATGGAGAATCTATGGTGGCTTGAATGCCCATATGAGAAAAAATACTGGGAAGAACCCGTATTTCCTAGTGACCATACAAGGGCACTTCAAGAGCATACACCAGAAAATGTGCTAAACCAATTCATTTCTGCTATTACATGTGTGGATTTTCCACAGTATTTTCCCCAATTTGAGTACATGTTTGGGGAAGAATATCAATAACAATTAGATCCATCTGTTTTGTCTTCGACATCTTTTATTTTCAAAATCAATGAGTCTGCCATGTCTTATACTATGCCCTATGAGATTAGTACAGGGAAAGTTTTACATATAAACTCCGGGCTAGATACAGACCAACATAAACAGTTAGTAGATATCCTTAAAGAACAATCAGGAGCATTTGCCTGGGAATACACTGACATGAAGGGTATACACCCTGACACATGTATCCATCATATATACACCCAGGGGGAAGTGACACCTATTAGGAAACCCCAGAGAAGGATGAACCCAACACTCAAATATATAGTCAAGGAGGAGATTCAAAAGTTGCTAAATGTTGGATTTATCTATCCCATCTTCGATAGTAAGTGGGTATCCCCGCTAGTAGTGGTTCCAAAGAAAGTAACCAGGAAATGGAGAATTTGTGTTGATTTCCAGGAACTCAATAAGGCCACTATGAAAGACTACTTTCCTCTTCCTTTCATTGACCAAGTTCTAGATACCTTGTCTGGAAATAAGTATTTGTCCTTTCTATATGGGTACAACGGGTACAACTAGATTCTTATAGAACCTGATGACCATGACAAGACTACCTTTTCCTATCCTTGGGGCACCTATGCCTACAGGGTCTTACCATTTGGATTGTGTAATGCTCCTGCCACATTTCAACAAGCAATATTATGGATATTTTCTGCTCTTATTCATGATTGTGTGGAGGTTTACATGGATGACTTCATAGTTTATGGAAACACTTACCAGGAAGCCTTAGACAACTTAGAAAAAGTCCTCATCAGATGCCAAGAAATGAACCTATCCCTAAGTCATGAAAAATGAAAAATGTTGCTAACTGAAGGAGTGGTTCTAGGACATCATGTTTCATCTAAAGGAATAAAAGTCGATCCTGCAAAGATTGATTTCATTATTAGACTTCCACCCCCCAAGACTCAAAAAGAGGTGAGAATCTTTCTTGGACATGCCGGATATTACCGACGGTTTATTGAAAATTTTACAAAGATTGTTGCACCTATGTTTGGATTATTGATAAAAGATGTTGATTTTGTTTGGACCGAGCATTGCCAAACTGCCTTTGAAACCTTGAAAGCCAAGCTGTTTGTGGCACCAATTCTTAGAGGGCCCAATTGGACTCTCCCATTTCATATATCCACTGATGCCTTCGACACCGTAATAGGATGGGTATTAGGGAAGAAAGAAGACCAACAGTCCTATGCCATTTACTTTATAAACAAGAACTTGTCCCCTGGCGACTTGAACTACACAGTCACAGAGAAAGAGTTCTTGGTAGTTGTTCATGCTATTAACAAGCTTCGTCATTACATTACAGGTTATGAAGTATTTGTACACACCAATCATTCCACCGTTAGGTTTCTCATGAACAAACCTATAACTAATGGATGAGTGACTAGGTGGCTCTTGTTATTGCCAGAATTTAATATTACTGTGCTTGACTGACCTGGAAAGGATAATGTAGTAGATGAATTTCTTTCCCGAATAAAGAATGAGGATGATGACATCTCTGTAGATGATAGTTTGCCAGATGAGCATCTCTTTTCCCTTTCTATCAATACCCCATGATTTGTAGATATGGAAAACTATCTAGCTACTAAGAAGTTACCGTCTCATTTGTCGCCTCATGAAAAGTGGAAAATTATTACACAAAGTGCTAATTACTCTTGGGTTGGTCATGATATTTTTCGCATAGGTATTGATTTGATTATTCTTATATGTGTCCAAGAGGACAAGGTACCTGAAATACTACGAAGTTGTCATGATGGACCATGTGGTGGCCATTTATCTGACAAGCGTACAACATATAAGGTGTTACATTCAGGTTACTATTGGCCTAGCATTTTCAAATATGCTGCCAAGTATGTGAGAAGTTGTGATAGTTTCCAAAGGATAGGTAGACCTACATCAGCTGATGAAATGCCTTTATAGGCCCAAGTTATGATAGAACCCTTCAAAAAATGGGCCCTCGACTTTGTAGGACCTATTTCACCCATGCCCTGTAGGAAGAACTATATCTTGGTTTGTACAGACTATGTCACCAAATGGGTAGAGGCAAAAGCCCTATTTAGGGCCACGAAGAAGCCTATTGTCGAATTTATCTATGAAGACATATTTACCCATTTCGATGTCCCTTGTAAAATTGTTACCGACCAAGGCACTCAATTCACTTCCAAGCTGATGAAAGAGCTAACAAAGAAATATGGGATTAAACATTGTAAATATTCTCCATACCACCCGCAAGCCAATGGTCAGGGAGAATCCACAAACAAATTTCTGGAAGCCATCTTGACCAAGACTGTTCAGTTACACCACCAAGATTGGGCTGATAGGCTCCTAAAGGCTTTGTGGGAATACATAACTACTTGGAGAAATACCACTGGACATACCCCTTATGAGCTAGTGTATGAGAAACAAGTACTTTTACCAATAGAAAGCCAAGTAAAGACCTTCTGTATTGCCGCAGAATTAGGATTGAACCTGGATGAAGCTCAGAAGCAACGAGCCTTACAATTGAATGAGTTGGATGAAATCAGGCAAGATTCCATCCAACATACGATATTAGTCCAAAACCAGGGGAGCAAGTGGCATGACAAGTTTATTCAGAAGAAGCACTTCCAACCTGGTGATTGGGCTCTATTGTTTGATTCCCGATTCAAAACCTTCAAAGGCAAAATTACCACATGTTGGTTGGGCCCTTATGAGATAGACATTGTATATGACAATGGAGCTGTAAAAATTAAAACAATTGACGATGAACAAATCTCCTTTGTGGTAAATGGACATCGACTTAAATTTTATCATAAGCCCATTTCCATAGAGGATTTTCTACAGGTCATGTTAACTGACAAGGCATTGGTCTTAATAGATGGGGAAGTTCCCCCTTGTTCTTGAAAAGTTTTCCAAATTTCCTACTGTATATATGTGTAAATAGTTTTTGCATTTTGTTAATAAGGCAATTCTGGATATTTCTGTAAGTATTTATTTCACCAGGAGTACACAGTTTCAAGATCTTTCTTCAAAACATTGTTATACTTGAATTTTGTGTCTGCTAAAGCATCAAATGGATATTGACTTACTGTAGTTAGCTGTATTTTTGCAAACATTCTCATTTTTAAGGCATTCTAAAGCAGTTTCTCTTGAAACTCTTCACCACTGTATAAGGAAGTGATACCTTAACTATCAAGCCTAGAGGTCTCTCATACAATTTTTCCAAGAAACCTGAGTAATTAAGTCAAGTGTCTTTATCAAAGAGTAATAGGGAGGTCTCATTAGCAGTTAGTCATGGAAACATCATCATAATTACAAAAGAAGAAAGTGAGTTGAGCCTAGAGATACCTTTCTATTCTTTCTCGATGGTACCATCCACTACACACTAAATAGCTTGATTATATCATATCTTTAGATAGGCCGCGTCCACTTAAGTACCCCCTACATCGGGACAACCACTAAAAAATATAGCAGAAAGTCATCCTCTAACATAAATACCATCCCAATTGAAAAGAAAAAGAAAGAAAAGTTGTTTCAAAGTTGTTCCCCCATCTTCTTGCATAAGCAATCTTATACTACAATCTTAAAGGATGGAGGGTTAGTCTCTGAGGGTTTAAGAGGATAATCCATTGGGATACTGAACAGGTCTGCTGGAAGTGGGTACCAGCCTATGGTATGACTAGGTAAACCCACCAGAGTACTGAACAGGTTTGCTGGCAGCGGGGCATTCTACCTAGCGAGGATGATGATCTGACAAAAATAAATAATAAATCTAAACTTGTCCTGATGTACGACATTACTTGCAAACAAAGCTGACATGGAGTATGTGTGGTTAAGCTAAGGTTAATGAATCTCATCAATTTTCCATTGGAAAATGACTCTAAGAATATCTTGAAACTCTCTTGCCCACCTCTTCTTATCTATATATAGGATATCTTATCTTATAGGTGGGGCCATCTCCTAACTGTCTCGTCGGACCAATCTGTGAAATTTCATCTTTACACTTGAAATACTGTAAATCTTCGGCTATTGGGGAATATTGACTTGTTTCCTATACTTTTGATTGTGAGGTGTCACAATACTTAAGTGTGGGGGAGGGGTTCATGAGCTAACAAATTATTATTTCCTAGAGAAAAGAGTCTTTGCAAGAATTTTTGTATTATTACCATGCTACAGGTTATTACATTGATAGTCATGTTATTTTTAAATGCTTAACTCCTGTGTGCTATACATTACTAAACTCATGCTTAACAAACCACTCTTTATCAGTTTATCGTTCATTACAAACTGTTCATTATAGGTTTTGGCATTTTCTATAACTCGTTCATTATAGGTTTTGACACTATATGTCATATACAAGAAGAATGAGTAAGCATGGAATACTTTGCCTCTGGTCATTAACCACTATGGTTGTCAAAAACACTTCAAAATTTTAGGTTCTCCATTAAAAGAGGTGAAAATGCACTTAACACAGGGGTACCGGATGAAGTACTGTATGAGGTGCCGAATGAGGTGCCATATGAACTGTCGTTTGAAGTGCCATTGCATTGCATACCAGTAACTGTCCTAGATTCCAGGGAACTAAAATTCAATTACATTCAATTAAATTTGTTACAGGCATTGATTAAAAGATGCCTCATATGGTTATGATCAAATGTCCAAGTCAGAAGACTTGGATATTGATAAAGACTTAAATATTGATCTAAGTATGCACCACTCCATTTATCCCAAGCTTGCCATCGAATTTGAATCTCCCACACATGGCAGCTCGTGCGCACATCTAGGCAACTTACTCCGCCATAAGAGCATCCAAATTTGGGTTGGGCACTCTATTGTTTCATTTTCCCTTACCATTTGCTCTGCCCTGCGTTAAGGAATCACGCCCAACCTCTGACGAATTCACCCTATGTTCTAATCGCACTCAGACTGTGTTAAACCCATGCCATTTCTTGGCCTGTTCGCACCCTTGCTTGGTAAAATTCACCCTCTGTTCCAATTGTACTCATACCATGCCCAATTCGTGTCTCTGTGTGGTTTGATTTCTCCCTTTCTTGGTGAATTCAAACTTTGTCACAATGCCCAAGCGATACGAACCCTCCTCCTATGCAGATTGTTTGCCATTCTAGATTTCACACAGTGTAGGGAAGTGTTCTTGCGTGCTAGCTGGGGGCCATTTCTGTCAAGTTTGCAAGGTCGTGATGATGGTCTTTCTATGAAATTTTCAGTTGGTTTTGATGGTAGGATAGAAAATGTAGGGTCTCTCAATTTTGCAGTCACAGAAGAGTCAATTGTTGCTGCAACAAAAATTCCAAGAATGGGAGATAGGTGGTTCAAGAATCATCAATTGCCGTGCTCAAGTTACCACAGTGTGTTTAAGCCCGAATTCAAGAGCATTTCAGGAGCGAAAGGGTATGATAAGGAGTGGATAAAGCCATAATTGGTCAATCTGCTCATTGTTATCACAAAGTTAATTACATGCGAAGGTATATACTCCACCTTCAAAGCTTGTCACTTTAGATTGCTGGCTCATTTTCTGTTCAATAAACCTTTGAACTTTCCCTTTTATTTTCTCAAAAGCTTGGAGAAAATGTCCTCTCAAGTGAGGAAAAATGTGAACAACCCCCATAATAGTCTTTTCCACCATGGTTTGATCAAACTCCTCATTCTTACCGAACTAGAGAAGCAGGGGAAAAGTTGGGATGCCTTTATCTACCAGTTTGTAAATCCTCACTTGACAGTTAAGACCGGCAAAAATCCACTTAGCCTAAAAACTATCTCTCCATCCAAGCCTCACTCTCCAAAAAATCCAAACTCCCTTGCACAAACTCCCTCTTTACCAGAACAATAGCAAAATCTTGTTGATATTCCTACTTCTTCATCGGGGAAAAAGACCAAGAACAAAGACCAAAATAAGCCTATTGTTGACCCCCCAATGCCTTCATTTTATCTTGATCCTACACCTAAGAAGCCCCAAGAAGTAATGCAACAAGAATTTCCCATCATCCCCACAAACAAGAGAGGAACCAACCGATTTGGTAAGGGACCCTTTCGGAAGAGTACCCAGAACATAAGAACCAAGACTTATGCAAAGCCTCCACCTGCTTCGGATCCTATCCAAGTATCCTCCAACATTGAGAGCCCTCATAATAAACCTAGAGAATTCTTTGTGGATGTATTAGAGCCACTAAGGAAAACAAAATCAGAACCTACCTCACCTTTCCGATCTCCTATCACACCTACTTCACCCATGCCCACTCTTGATCCTAAAATTGATAAATTGTCCACATCTCTCAAAGGACCTAAGCCTTCCTCGAAGATCACTGATTCTGCCCCAACTATAGAGGAGCTACAAAGGGAAAACCATCAGCTTCTCCAACAATTGGAAGAGAAGAAGACAATGGATGCACACCTTCATCATGACAATGCAGTCCTTCAGGCAAAAGTTAACTCCCTTCAACGGTTGGTCGATGGGATGACCCAATGTAACCGCAGCCTCAGAGCACAATTAAAGAAACATAAGAGGCACAAGGCTGAGCCTACACAGCAAGAAGGAGAGGCTTCTAAAGTCGATCCTCCTCAGTAGGCCTAAGTTCCGAGGGGTGACTTCTTTTTGTTTGTAGTGGGACCTGCAAAATCGTAAGTGTGGGGTTATTTTGGGCCCGAGATATGATCATCTTCATGACGTTATTATACACTTTTTGCCATATGTACATATGCATTTTTCATCTTTCAAAGGAGATTTTTGAAGAATTTTATGATAAAATGGTATAATCGACATGAGGTACGTATAATTCATGTTTTTTGATTCAATCAAGCTTAATTTATCATATTTTATGGTTTCCAAGAGTTAATTCATGTTTTTCTGCTATTACAAGGCAAAACACACCATGTTTATTGGTCCGACACTTGATCCGACACTTGATCTAGCACTCATTCCGGTACTTGATCTAGCACTCGTTCCGACACCCAGTATTGCACAAAAACGTAAGGCGAGTTGGTGGTTATGGTATTGGAGGCCAGTGGTGGAAAAATCAGGCAAATGGGTTTTGTTTGTCATCGATCCCTCCAACTACTAAGCTCTAGACAACTCATTTTCAGTTGTCCAAAGAAAGCGATTATTGGCTTACTTCGTTTTGACAGTTAGAGCATCATTTATTGTAATTTGCCGAATTTAGAGGTGGTTCGACCCTCCTGTGGTCGACCACCTGGGTTGTAAGATTATAAATACCGATAGGATGATCATTAGATTGTTAGCCAAGTAGCATAAGCATTAGAATTTCTAGAAAAACGATTTTTCTCTGTTTGAGTTTTTACATTGCCAGAATAGTGTCAGAACTGCGTTTTTGACTTTCATGGTGAATTCGGCCAGCTGAAGTTCGTGGTATGCTTGTAGAGGGTAGCCATGACTTGTTGGGGGGCCCAACAACAGTCTGGTGATGATTAGTGTGTTGTTTACACATTTCCTGTAAATTGTCTTTTATTTCCTGTACATGCATGTTTTATGTTTTAATTAGCTTACTGTGATTTAATTGTTTTATTGTTCTTTTGAAGGTTAGTGTGATGAGTTATGTTAGCATGAATTAGTTTTGTAGGCTAGGAATAGACTTGCAAGTCTCTACACTAACTCCATATGCATCTAGATATCAGATTACACTTTTATTTATGATCTTACAGTCAAGTTTAAAACATAGTTGTTTTTAGAATAAAACATAGTTCTATTTGGGTTTCATTTGACAGGGATCTTTGATGGATAGATAGATTTAATTCTAGTTCTTAATCATAATTTTCTTGTCTTAGTTTTAGATAGAATTCATTTGTTTATTTGTTGGTTAATTGTTAATTTACTTTTTAATAAGCATAGTTTAATTTCTATTTTTAATTCATTTTCTTATCATAGCTTGCATGATTAAAATAGACATAGTATAGTTTTATTTCACGCAATTTCCTTTCATAGATTAAAATGCAATTAAATTCCTTAGTTAGATAATGATGATCTCATTATGTTATTGATGGTTTATACATGATGCAGGGTATTTAACATTACTTTTATCATGGCTAAGTTTGCATTAGATTGTTTACTTCACACCTTTCATTTTTCCATTGAAATTAGTATTGAGCTTATACCATTAGAACTGTCCTTTGTGGTTAAGTGTCAACGAGATATCATCCATCACCACTGAAGGCATTCACACAACCACCAACATTATATTTGAGTGTTTCATAGGTTAGAGATAGTTTCTTTCTTTTGTAGATTAGAAGAGATAGTTTCTTGTTTTCATAAGTTTAGTTGTTAATCTTTCTTGCTTTCAATAGAATAGATTTCCTTTCATGTATTGCATTGAGCATTTAAATTTCCTTTCACGCAAGATAAATAGTTTTTCATTAGGCATTTAGTACACTTGCCTCTTAGGCTAGGTAGTTGTTCAATGAGAAGTCTTTTCTTACTTGCCTATTTACTTTAGTTGTTTTCTCTTACTTGTCTTTTGCTTTAGTAGGTTAGTTAGGTGCATTTGCTTGCTTGTCTATTTTCTTTAATAGGTTAGATAGGTGTTTTTTCTTACTTGCTTATTTATTTTCTTTCATAGGATAGTTTCTCATTGAATATAGGCTGGCAAGTTAAAGAAGTTTGCTTTTATCATTTGCTTATTATGCTTAGTAGTTTACCTTTGCTTACTGTCATGAACTAGTTTTCTTTACATAGAGTTTTCATTCGCTTTCTTAGGAACTATCGATCAATCCTTGGCCCAAAAGTACTTAGGTTACCTAGTTTTCATTTTACCTAGTAAGGTTTGCTCATTAGATAGTTTTTCTTGAGTAGATTAGCCTTAGATAGCTACCTTCCTTAATTAGACTACACTCCTACCAACCTTCTGCCTTTGGCATATATTTTGCTACAACTCTAAGTTTACTTACCCCGAGTTGAACATTTAATTGAGGGTAGTTTAGTGTCTTTTTTAGTACATATAAATCACCTAACAGTGACAAAGTCAAGGTGGATTATTTAAATAATAAAGAGAAGTGACAAAATCAAGAAATGATAAAGTAAGGTGACAAAATCAAGAAGGAATATTTGAATGATAAAGTATTGGAGACCTTTCTATTTATGGAAACTGGTTAACCCTAAAATAAAGAAAATAGGTTAAGTGACCTAGAAATGGGTTAAGTGACCTAGAGGATGAAAGTATAAATAAGATAACAATGGTCTCTTGTAAAACATCCTTTTTGTGGACCAATGGAGAGCTTCTTGTGAGAGAATTTTTGGTGTGGATCTCTTGAGCATGATTGAAGATCTATTCTAAGAGAGAGGATATCAGGAGGATCTCATGGACAAATTGAAGTTTCAACAAGTCTAAGATCATGATAGAGAAATTCTCAGAATTACAGAAAAACCCTATTTTCTGGTGCGTACGCGGGTTGTCTGTGTATAGGGTACGTATACACGAGCTGTTTGTGTACAAGGTGCATACAATACGTGGGATGTATGTGTACATGGAGCGTACAATGGATAAAATCATGGAGAATTGTGGTTGAGCTGATGACAAGATGTTGAAGACTGAAGCAGGTTCCAGATCTGCATTCTATGGGCTTAGATCTGTCACTGAGACACTGGTATGGTTACATTATTGTCTTGATGGATAATATTGTTTGTTGTGTTGTGAATTCTTAGGGAATTCTTGGTATGGATGTTGTGATGTGGTTTATGTTGGTTGATGGAGTGAGAAGTACTCTTGTGATTCAATTGTGATATGATTTCTATGGTATACTAGTTGCTTATACATGGTTGAGTTAGCATTCATATTGATTGGTTGTGGAGCATGAGTAAGTTATTGGAGAGTTTGGATGTGTTGTGACTAGCTGGTGGTCAGTTTAGACAGTGAGAGACAAAAGAGAATGATAAATTGGTTGCAGAGGATCTGAGTTAATCTTGAAGGATAAACCCTAATAGCTCAGAAGGTATACACAGGCTGTTGTATACCCTGGCTGTGTACATATGCGGGTTGTAGTGAGCCAGGGCACATACACACACGAGATGCACTACTGACAGGTCACATACCTATTGCAGATTGATATCTGTTGAGGATTTTTGCCTCATCTCAATTGTAGCTGAGGATGGTAGCTGAGTCTTGCATTATAGAATTGATGCTCTTGTAGAGTTGTACTCTATTCAGTTGTTGCTAAAAAACCCCAAGGATTGTAGCCTGTAGTAAAAATAAAAATGTACATACATCTTGTGTTCTTTGTGTTCCTTGTGGTGATGACTTATTGATGATATATTGCTGATATATGTTGCTGATATGTGTTCACATCTAACTGGTTATAAATGAAAACAATGAGTAATGAGTAAATGTTGAATGCTAACTAATGAGTTTTGTGTAAGAGGGAAGTTTTGGGAAAAAGAGCCCCACACTCATTCACCCCCCCTCTAAGTGTGGTAGGTGTGTCCAACAACTGGTTTCATAGCCGACCTTCACTACAAGCCTTAACAAGCTTGAAGGAGATCCATAGACACACCAATGGATGATGAAATACCAATCCTTGATGAGGAAAACTATTCTACTTGGAGAATAGAGATGATAATACATTTGAAGACAATGGGAGCAATTATTTGGAAGGCAACCATTGGTGAATCGGTTCCCTTGAAGAACAATTCAAAGTTTGCAGCTCAAAGGGAAGGAAAGATGAATGATGCATTGGCTCTCAAGACCATTCTTAGTGGACTCTCAAACCCTATCAAAGAGAGCACGATACAATGCACTTCCGCCAAGGATCTATGGCTAAAGCTAGAGGAGACATATCAAAACAAGAAAGAAGATGATGAAGACCACTCCATCAAGATCATTAAATGTAAATAATCTCCAAAGACTCTTGAATGCATTATTTCTAAATGTGATGTTGAAAACATTTCAAATGATGACAAAGAATCAAGTGATAATGGTAGCACAAAGGAAAGAAAAGAATCATGTGATGATGTTGGCAAAAAGGAAGATCTTGAAAGTAATACAAATGAAGGTAAAGAATATACACAAACCCTTGATTGCAATAATTCAAAATGTGATGATGTTGAATTTTTCTCTACAAGTGAAGAAGAAAATCTAGAAGTAGTTTGGATAAAATTAATTGATTGCTATCCCATGGAAGAAGTAGAGGAAAAACTATTAGATATTAATGAGAAAGTTGAAAGAAGTCTATATGAATATAGCAATGACCACTATTATATAGACTATATCTATCTTTCAGATAACACTAAAAAGTTTCTCAAGAAGAGTCAAAGGCACATCTTGAAGTTAAAAGAAATGCTCAAAGAACTAGAAGAAAGTAGTAAGACTCAATTAGAAGAAAAGGAAGAAGATATCACAAGACTAAAGAATGAAAAAGAAGATATGAATGTAGATGATGAGATTAGAATTTTTTTTGAAACTATTGTCCATCTCAAGACCCAAATTGAAGAAGCCAAAAGGATAGAGGAACTATTGAAGAATCAAATAAAAGAAAAGGAAGAGTCATGTTGTAAGTTAGAAGCTGAATTTGTTGATCTTAGAAAGAAAGTGGAGAAGTCAAATAAATTCTTGAATAGCTCACTAATCTTGGATGAGATCTTGGAAATTCAAAGATCACCATATGATAAATCAAGTCTTGGATACAAAAAGGAAGCTACACATGCTGAAGCAAGCACCTTAAAGAAGCATGAAGTAAGTCCATCAAAGAAGGAAGACAATGTTGCAAAACAACCATCTACACAAGGCAAATAAAATCTCAAAAGAACAAATCAAGGAAGACATCAAGAAGCTATTCTTGGGACACCAAAGCAAAGGTATGAAAGTATTTTTCATGGGCATTGTTATTCATATAATGGATATGGTCACAAATATTTTGAATGTAGATCTTATGAAAGGAGATATAATGGAAGATTTTATAACACCATGAGGTGTTAGAGATGTGATCAAGTAGGACACATTGTTGTTCACTGTAACACCATTATATGCTATAGCTGTAATGGATTTGGCCACAAATCCCAGGAGTGCTGGAATGCAAGAATAAATTCCATGATGAGGACTTCACATAGCATGGATAGAAGAAGTAATGAAGTGAGGAAGGGAGAAATATTTGAAAATATGGATGCACAAATATCAAGTTATGAAGAGCAGGGACATCTAGAGAAGTGGGTGAAGAAGACAGAGCAACCATAATAGAATGAAAGACTGAAGGAAAGTTCAAAAGTGTCATCTACTGAGGCATACGTGGGTGACAGTGGTATCAATCACGTACATACGTAGGATGACCATGTATATGTCGTGTACACATGTGAGATTTATGTGCAGAAGGCCACGTATATGATGTGAATCCTAAGGAAAAGGGCTATGCATAAGGATTGGAGTTTGATGTGATGGTATAACTCTGTGATGGAGGGTATGACATGGTTTATTGCAGGTTCTGACATTGTTTGTTGCAGGTTCTCATGATTGTATATTGGATTATGTAAGGTGATGATGTAAAATAAAATCTTGGGTGCATGACACTAACCCATGAGTATGGATTGATGCATTTTCTATTGAAGAACAATGTTGGTTATAACAGTGAAGTTATGGCACCTTGGTTATGTGATATATCTTGATGATGTATTATTGGAAACTTACCTATTGGAAAATTTGATGCATACATTTGGCATATGGATGGGATACACATTGGGAGATGTGGTTGGTGAGTTGATGAGATGATCATGTTGTACACCATTGATGATCTATAGTTGATGCATGATTGGTACGTTTCTAGTACACTGGTAGAGGCACCTACTAGCAAGTTGATTGGCACATGTTTTATGGAGGATTTGGCATACATGTATGGAATTCATCATTTTGTGGTGTTGGTGCATGATGGTGTACATGTTTTGGTACACTCATATATGGCATATTCTTGATGATACTACACCATTGGTATTACTTGATTAGCACAACAATTGGTATTTGTTTATGATACTTGGTTCATGATGGAGACATATCATGAGTGATATGAGACATTGTTTGGCATGTTGGTATATGCACATGGTTGGCATATTGGTAGATGCACATGGTTGGCATATTGATAGAGGCATATGATTGATACACTCCATGAATGATATCTTTTGGCACATTGTTTGATGTTGATGTACATAGGTGTTGTGCATGATGGGCACACATTTTGGCACAGGACGTACTTGGTTGATATTTTACTCATGATTCTCTATTTTATTGTTGACATATCTTTTTCTTCATGATGATTGGTATAGCATGAGTTTGATGCATGAATAGGTCCAAGGATCGTTATATGGCAGCAAATTTTTCATATTGCAGAGAAGATAGGGGAGACAAACCCATAGGGGGAGTCATTCTTCTTCCCATGATTCTAGGAGGAGATATTCATTGGATGCATACCTAGAAAAGATCCCTATATTTGAAGAAAGAGAACAAAAGAATAATTCCAGGGGGAGTAATGGTCACAGAGGAAGTATGTTTGATGTATCTTCAACATTACATCAAAGTGATATTCCTTGTTCAAAAGGGGAGAGATTATTCAGAGGAAGATCAAAGGCACTCAGACAGGGGGAGCAACCCCAAGAGGAGAATGGCCCTTTGCCATTGATGTTAAAGGGGGAGAGTTAATCACATTGATGTGATTGATGTTTATTGATAGGCATATATATTCACATTGAATATTTATGTAGAGAATGCCTTATCTACATGTTGACATCAATAATTGGTAATTGGTGTTGACATCAATGTTGGTATTGCCATCAATGCCAAAGGGGGATATTGTTGGATCATGTTTTCATTGATGACAATGGTTTGATTTATTGATGTCAAGTGATTGATTGATGTCAAAGGATTGATTGATTGATGATTGATGTAATATAATATGTGTTTTCCTTGATACGAATGCATAGATGAAGATGGATCAATGAGTTGCCATTGATACATGATGAAGATGGATCGATGTGGTTTCATTGGTATATGATGCATTGTTGAAAAAATGTATAGATGACTCATTATTGTCTTATCATGATTGATAAGGTGCACAAATGTATGAACTCCAAAGTGGTCCCCTTATGGTGAAATCCCTCACGGGAAGATGCTTTGCGGATTGAGTTATCCTAGAAGAATGGCTAGAGGACCCATGCCTGTATGTGGAATAATGAGATGAAGATCAATGATTTTTTTGGTGAAAATATCCTAGATGGATAGTGCTTGTCATTCCATTTTCGGTGGTATGTGGAATGTCACATAACTCCTCACGGTTTGAGAGTTATGGCCTTACGAACTTGGAGGACCCTCACATGTTGGCTTGAAGCCCACAAGGTCAAAGAAGTCAAAGTGATTTAAAAGAAGAAATAATTATTTAAATGATAAATTAAAGTGACAAAGTCAAGGTGGATTATTTAAATAATAAATAGAAGTGACAAAATCAAGAAATGATAAAGTAAGGTGACAAAATCAAGAAGGAATATTTAAATGATAAAGTATTGGAGAACTTTCT
>ML793525.1:63826-84042 GCA_009831015.1 Picea engelmannii
ACTTGTTGTATATACAAAGTGTGATTGAATTTTATAAATGTCTCAAATGTATGTCTAACACATAATTATCCAAAGCATTTGTTAGTGTATTTAGACATATAGGAATGTGTTGATATTCAATATAATCAAAGTGACGCTCCAAGAGTCGAATTCGTAAATATTCCCTTAACAACGTAGAACTTCGAATGGAGTAGACATTACTCAAGTGTAGGACTACTAACTGCGAATTGAGTCATACAATAAGATGATGGATTCCAAGTGAAACAACGTCGGTCAATAATTCGATGACTACACTGTATTCGACAATATTGTTAGTTGCACAACTAAGGCAAACACCATGTAGACTAATCAATTCATCCGTAGGTGCATAGATTTCCCAAGAAGCAAATGCTAAGTTTTGAGTGCTGCGACTAGTACCATCAGCGAAGCCAATGTAGGGTAGTGAAGAAATTGACATTTGAAAACTAGGAACAACGCAAGGTAAGCAGCTGAAGGTTGAAAACAAACAACGAAAAAACACATAAGAGTATGATACACTAAAATACAAGCACTCATGCAAAAATGAATTAAGAATAATACTTCTTTAAGCAAAGCCCATTTCTGGGTTCACTCAAAGGGATTCCATCATAATTAACTAGCTCATAAGATCCCTTCTCCAACACATGTTTGACAATGTAAGGACCTCACCACATGGCCTCAAATTTATCGGCCCCTAGAAAATCATGATCTTGTTCGTAAAGAAGAACTAGATCACCTTCAGAAAAAATATGTGGCTTGACATGTGTGTCATATTGGGCTTTAACACGTTTCTTCTAGGTTTCAATAACTAAGGCGACATCGCCATGGGTTTCGTCTAGCTGCATCAAATACAAAAGACACTCTTCTTCAGCAAAGGTATTGGGGAGAAGTTCAACAACCAATTTCAAAGACGATATTTCACATTCAATTGGAAAGATAGCTTCAATACCATAAACTAGTTGGAAAGGTGTAAATCCCGTGGCAGACTTAATGGATGTCTGATAGGCCCATAATGTTGAGAATAACATTGTGTGCCAGTTTTTCTTATGAATTCCTATCATCTGTTGAAGCATAGTAATGAGAAATTTGTTTATTGCTTCAACCTAGCCATTGGCCTATGGGTAATAGGGGGTTGAGTTTTCATGATGAAGACCCAACTTTTTAGTAAGTTCAGACATCACAAAATTTCAAAAATGACTACCGTGATCAATAACGATATCTTGAGGGAAACCAAACCAAGTAATGATATGATTGAATATGAACAATTTTGTATTTTTTCCGGTGTTATCAAATGTAGGCATCGCCTCAGCCCATTTAGTGAAATAATCCACAACTACAACGATGTATCCATGCCCCCCAATTGAGTGAGGTTTACAATTCATGAATTCAATTCCCCATTTGGTGAATGGACCAACAAAAACTACAGGATGTAAAGGAGCAGGATGAGATCTTATCTTGTTATTATAAGTTTGGAAAGCATGGTATTTCTGGACAACAGTAATGCAATCCTTAAATAAAGAAGGCTATAAATAACCCGCTTGTAAGATATTTTGGGCAGTGGCATACCCAAACATATGACTGCCACATTCTCCAGAGTGACAGTCATTCAAAGCTTTCTCAACTTCATCCTAGGTGAGACAACGTCGAAAAATATAATCAATACTGCGGTGGTAAAGGGTATCACCAAGGATGATGTACTGATGAGTTTGATACCGTATGTGATGACGATATGTACTAGATATATCAGGCCAGAAAGTTTGAGTCTGGAGATAGATAATAATATCTCCATACCATACGTCATCAGAACTGATCAGAAAAGGGATTCGCCAGGCAAGGAATCCTCTGCCACATTTTCTGTCTCAGTGGAGGGAAGGCCACATATCAGTTCGACGAAAACAAAATATTTCTTTGACTTAGCACATTCGAACTCCAAGTCAAACTCCTAGAGAATCACTATCCATTTGGAGTACTTCCCCCCCTAGCAATTGTTGGGTAAGGATATGTTGCATGTGGTTGCAATTACAAATAACAGGGGTTCTGCATAATAAGATATAATGATGAAAACGTTGAACAACTTGAACATCTGCCAAGGCCAGTTTCTCCACATGTAGGTATTTGGTCTTGGTAGTCATGAGACTCCGACTCAAATAGTATATCACATGTTTGTCATGAAAATAATCCTCTTGGAATAAGAGCATAACGATGGTAGAGTCCAAAGCAACTAAGTAGAGGAAGTAATCTCGGCTGTAGTCAGGGGGAAACAATAATGGTGTATGGGTTAAGGCAAGTTTCAAAGCTTCAAAGGCTTTGTTTGCAGTATCGTCCCATAAGAAATCGTAACCTTTCTTGAGTAGCCAAGTGAATCCTTTTGTCAGTTCAACGTAATTGGGGATGAAACGATGCAAAATGTTTTCCTTCCCTTGCAAAATTTGGAGCTGACATAGTGTGGAAGGAGGAGGTAGATTAAGGATAGCCTCAAACGTTAAGGGGTCTACTCGAATCCCATGTATAGACATGATAAAACCAAGAAGTCCTCCAGAATCCACACAAAAAACACATTTGTGTGGGTTTAAGCGGATACGATAATAACGACAACGTACAAAAATGATGCTTAAATGTGTCGAGCGATCTTGGCGACGCATGGAATGTGCCGGTAGATCATCAAGATAGGGTTTCACAATGTGCTTAATATCATGGAAAGAATAAGACATAGTACATTGAAAATTTACGCCAACATTCTTGGGACAAAAGGGTAATTTACGGTAGGCAAAGGTTCCCCAAGGGAAGATAAAAGCGGTCTTGTGTTGGTCTGCGGGTAAAATATTAATTTGATTATAGCCAGAGAAACCATCCATTAATGAGAAGATTTCACTGCCGACATAGTCTTCAACGATATGGTCAACGAAAGGGGTTGGGTAATTGTACCTAGGACAAGCCTTATTTATGTCCCTATAATCTACAGAAATGCGGATGGTACCTTGTTTTATATTCATCAGAACTAGATTGGATACCCAATCAATCAAAACCATGGGATAGACAAAGCCAACTTTAAGAAGTTTTTCAACTTCAAGCTTGATAGTAGCAGGTTTGCGTGGATGTACTAGGAGAAGTCTCTATCGAACGAGTTTAATGTTCGAGTATGTCTTAATTTCATGCACAGTGATATCAGGATCAATGCCTGAAATTTCTTCGTAACTCCAGGCGAAAACATCACCGAATTCTTGGAAAAGGTCTTTATACATGTGGACCTCATCAATAGAACATGAGGCCCCGATATGAACATTCTCCATGATTCCAATTTTAATGGATATGTCGAGAGGGATGATAGGTGAAACTTTACTTAAGTTCCCCTCGTACAAAACATCATGTGTTGACTCGGGAACTGAAGAAATAACAACAACGGTTGACGGAGTCCAAATCCATTGGTAACTCTCTATGGTATCATGTTCTAGGAAGATAATGGAGTGATGATTCCTATCATCCTAGGGAGTGTCTTCCATAGACATGGTTGACATGATCATCTCATCTGTAGGAAAAATCACATGAAATGAGTCAGGAGATGAATCGCAGAGAGAGGGAGAGGAGGGGGTTGCCGATTGAATAGCTTGGTAAGAAGATTCGACCAAACTTAAAGACATCTTGTTGCCATAATGAAGGTAATCACCAGGGATAGGTACTACCCATGGGTCATATGAATCAGGGGTTTCATGAATAGTGGTGGATATCATGTTAATAGGGGCAACAAAAGGAGTGGGAATATTGGGTGGTGGGATTGGAAATGTACACATCAAAGTTGAACCTTTCAAAAGATCCACTCCGACATTATCATAACTAGGAGGTGTCTTCGAGATAAAAAGAATGTTTCTAGTACAAGAATCAGAATTAAATAAGGCCAGTTGGTCAACAGTAACGACCTTTCCTTAGTGCGGGAAACGTAACATATAGAAAATGGTAGACACAACTGCACGCATGGAATCAATCCGTCTATGACCAAGTAAAAGGTTATAATCAAGAGGTGCATCGAAGACCTCAACTTCAACATTGACCGATTTACCTTCCAACGTAATAGACAATGAGGGAAGAACACCGTAAGGTTTAAAACCTGTACCATTGAAGGCCTTAAGTGTATTGTGTGATTCGGTGAGGGTGGGAGAGACAATGGATTTCCAATAAGTAACGAACATAACTCAAGTCAAGGCTCCCTCATCAATAATGGTTCTATAGATATTCTTTTTTTCAACAACAACTTGGATCTGAAATGCTAACTGAGGAGGAAGCCATGGAACGTGATCTTCCAAGTCAAAGATTATTAAATTGGTATCCATGGGAGAAATTGCACCAATGGATTTTAACAGTGCCTTCTGTTGAGTAGGACAACTTTGAAAGACTTTGAGATCTGACATCGTGGAGGGTGCTTGCATAATATCTTCTACAATACTGTAGTTTTGGGTAGCACATGTGTGAGGATTGAATGAAGAATTTCAAACAACACCCTTGGGAGGAGGGTGAAGAACTGTATCGATAACCGACATTTCGAGATGAAGACGACCATTGGGAGGTGAAGTTGGGGGAGAAGGTTGAACCAATGAAGGTGGTATATCATCAAATTTCTCTTTTGAAGGAGAGTAATCTTTGGCTCGAGTCACGATTGAAACTTCGTTCTTTTTAGAGTCACTAGTACACATAAGGACATAAGATGAGGTAGAAGGAGAAGCTTGGTCATGAAAGACCAGTTGGGCTTGCTGCTGAGAAGGGAAAGGTTGTGAAAAAATTACAGGTGTAGGAGGTTTTTCGATCCCTTGGAGGAACTTAGTAACCTCGGTGTGTCTTGGACAATCTCTCATGTAATTATCGTCACCACAAATAAGGCAGGGGTAACAAGGTTTACATTTATCTTTCTTATCAGTGGTTTTCATTTTGGCTTTATTAGATTGTGGACTATTATTCTTTTCCTCCTTGTTCTTACCCTTCCCTTTCTTTTTATTTTGATTTTTCCCGGTAGGTGTGGATTGAACAAAATTAACCTCAACAATCTTATCGATGGAAGGAGTAGGAGCAGGAGTATTTTGTGCATTAGAATTATTAGATTTGGGATTGGTGTGAATGGCGTGTGCAGATTGAGTATCAACATGAAAGGTGCCAATCACACCATCAACAACATGATAAGTTGCTAGAGATGTTGGGGTAGGATTTGTGGAAGGACGAGGAGCATCAAGGATCAAATCGTAAAGAGTTCCCATTTGCGAATAAACAAGATCTAGATACTGAGCACGACTAATTTCTTTCTCTTCAGTGACAACACCACCCATGGAGACATCACGAGCAATAGGTCCGATGAGTGATTTGGTAAACCACTTGGGCAATAGTTGATCAGGAAGGGGAACTTTGATTAAACATCTTCTCCTCCTCCACTCATGGATGTGATCAGAAATATGAGTGGACGAGGATTGCTTGAAAGAACTCAAAATTTGGTTCCTGTCTCGTATCGAATCGACAACTGGTAATGTATCAAAAATGCCATGGCTAGGGTGTTAAAGTCATTGAATAATCCTCGCAATAACTCGATGTACCATTTTGTGGCCGAACCCATGAGAGTTCGTTGGAAAGTCATAATCTGATGGAGTCATCCATCAAGGAGTTGGATGGACACCATAGATGAAAAGTCATAACATGGTTATTCAGATATTCTCTTGCTCAGCCATCAAATTTAGGAATGTCAGACGATAATTTGGCCGGTATGACGGATCAATAAGGAAAATGTAAAATAGGATCATTCAAAATCCTAGACAGATCAGGTAAATCGAAAGTGGCTATAAAAGGAAACTGTCAGTTCACTTGAGGAAACTGGTAGTTTTGAGGGGGAAGCCCCATAGGTATTCTGGTAGGACCATAAGTAGTCTGTAAATAATTAGACATAAACTATAGATTTGGTTGTGGAGGATTTTGAGGTGTATAGCCCACAGGATTGGGTTGATTAGAGGTGTTCCCTTGGAAAGGAACATTAGATTGAAAATTTTGACCCCAAGTGGGATTCAAAGAACCCGGATATAGTTGATCGAGGTTAGGGGGTACAAAAGAATTGAATTGAGGATTTTTACCCCCAGAAAGTTGTATATTTCCTTGGAAAGGAAGATTCCAAGGTTGAAATTGTATCACAGACATATTTTGTTCATAAACCGGGTTATGGACTCCAACCTGAGGTTGCCCCCCAAGTTGAGGTTGTGCCCCAATATGAGGTTGTCCCCCAAATTAAGGTTTCCCCCCAGCTTGAGGTTGACCTCCAACAAGAATATGGAAACCATAAGTGATAGAAAGACTGGTGCCTCCAACTGGATTGGAGCCACTAGGGCCTTGATGATGAGATCCTCCTAGAAAATGTGGAGGAGGAACATGAGGCTCTCCGGAGAGAATCTGGGTAGGTGTAGGAACAAAATGACTCACAACGTTATACCTAGGAGGAACAAAAAGTCTAGAACCTTTGGATGGAACCTGGGTAGGGATAACAATGTTAGTATTCAGAGCTTTGTACCCAGGGGGAAGTGATGGATTTGGTATACATGGAAGTGGTGTTCCAATTGGAGCTTGGGTGACAACCACATTTCTGGTAGAAACTATGGTATCTCGTGGAACCATAATAGAATGGTCCATCTGGAGAGGAAGGATCGAGTGAGAACCGACCAACAACTGGTCTAAAATGGTGGTGACACTACTGGTAGTACCAATAAAATGGTATAAGGGTACCGTATAGGTAACAAAAGTCTTAGGCATTTGTGATTCCATAGGTTGATTTAGACTAGCTCCTAGGTTACTGTAAAGATCAAATACTTTCAAAAGGAAGGAACTAGGATTGGAAGTTCTGATAGTGTGAGCTGGGGTCCTAAATGAGTCACTATGAAAAAGTGGATCCTCTACTCCAGACCCAACGTTAGGTCCAGTAGGTACTCCAATATTTTCAAAAACAACAATTTCTCCTAATGAATTCATTCGGAGAAAATGTGCGTCTTGTCTAATACTCAATAACGGATTTGGGGGAAGTCAAAAAGCCTCTAAGGAATATGAAACAATTCAAAATCCTTCCAAAGAGTGCATGCTTCCAACTTCAGAAGCTACTTCATTATTGACTACTCCCTCGAGAGATCCTCCTGGTGAATTAGGAAGAAAAGGTTGGTAACCTTCTAGATCTTTCAGGGGTATTCCTTACATCCTATGTGAATGACGAAGGCCGATGTTGGATGAACCAATTAAAGAACGGAAAAAATCTATGGCCAACTAGAGAAAACAAACAACACTCACTAATAAAATCTAGGAATCAAACCAAGCAAACAAACCTTCTTATTTCAAAGTCACTAGTTGGTGATGAAATCCAACGTCGTGAAATCAAGGCAAGAAGGGGATACGATAAGTGGGTGGAAACGTTATGTTGACGACCTGCTTAATGGACTTACACCCTGGTGCAAGATCCCACACATAATCATGGGTATACCCTCCAAGGAGCCCGAGTGAGTTCGGACAACGTCGATTCCAGGTACTGTGAAGACTTTCCCCTCCATAGTCACCTCGTGTAAATACCCTAGAGAGATAGGCCACTAAGTTTACCAACTACAACAGTGATTCCTAGGGAAAGAATCAACAGTTCGATCCATGCACAAAGGCAGGGTATATGGCCCGAAATCAACTTGAAATTCTTGCACTCATAATTGTGGGTATACCTTCAAGTGACCCCCAATCCTACACCCAATCTCTACACCAAGACCAACAAAGCAGGGTGAGTAACTCTGCCAGTCTTAATGTGACCTCATGATTGACCCTCAATGTGTTATAAGGGCTTCCTGGGACAAAATGTAGCAATTGGATTTGAACTATCCCTATCACAAGATACTATTGTGTGTTTTGATGCTTTGGAGAGTGTGCCTTACAACCTATTCCAAAGTGCTATCCTAGCTAATGTCGGTGAAAAATATCCCTAGAAAATAAAAGTCACTAATAAAATTTAAATTTACACTGTATTTTAGAGGTTGTTGCTTGCTCAAAAAGGGAGATGGAAGAAAAACTGATGAAATTGTGACCTTGACCCAATAAAATGAAAAGATAGATGAATGTGCAATTTTGAATTCAATGAACTCTAATTATAGTAGGGATAAGGTATTCTTTTGAAGTACAAAGAGCTACAAATTGTAATTTCTTAATTTCGAATTAACACAATTTCAAATAATCACGAACTACATAATTTTCCAATTTCTTCTCTTTAACCAATATTTTGAATGTAAAAATTTTCTTACGAGAGATTACTAAAAAGAATAAATGAATTCAGTTCTTCCTTTTCAAGACAAAATCAAAGGTGTGATGATGAAAGGAAAATGTAATCTAAGAAAATCAAGACATTCTCAACACAATTCCCAAATCAAATTCGTAATATAGGCAAAAATGAAAAAGACAAGAAAACCTTTTGTCACATGCAAGAGACAAGTGTTTCTTAATCAACAACCAATCTGACAAACAAAATGAATCTAAAACTTAAAAAAACTAAATACCCTTTTTCAAACAAGCACCTAGATCAAGATTTGAGATTATATTCTTGTGACAATGAGCACAAGCAAAAAATTGCAAAATGCAAAGAAAGACTTTCAATCACTGAAAACCAATCACAAGCAAGATTTAAAATCATAAATCAATCAAACATGGGCATAAGAAGTCCACCCCAGGAAACTAAGGCAAATATGGGTGGTAAAAGGAAAATTGACTCATTCCAACAAATTCTATAGGAGTCGTCGTAGGCTGGGTATGGGACACAGTTTGGCGAACTGAGGTCATCGCAAGAAGCTAGCAGGGCACAGTGTGATGTCACCGCACTGGAATGGTCAAGCAAAGTGCGACGTGTAAGGGTTGTTGCAGGATGTCAATGAGACACAGTGCGACAATCTTTGTACATAAAGAAAAATTGGGAGAAAGACAAAAAATTTAACTAAACTTCTAAACCCAGGGAGTCTAGATGGATCACCCACAGACTCAGAGAGTGAAAATTATCAGAGGAAGGAAGGCCAAAAGGAAAATAGGAATAAAAAAATCAAAAGGAGGTCGTATCCCCAGTGGAGTCTCCAATTTGGTTATGGGACTTATCGGTAAATGCGGACATAAATAGATCTCCCTAGATCCACCTATATCTAGAACAAAATAGAACAAAATATATCGCTTTCCCTAAGTTCTAATAATTGAGTTTACTATTTAAAAAGATATAGGAAAAATACTGTTTAAATATCGCTTCTTCTTGTCGTTTTTGTCCTAGGTCCACTTCAGTGCTCCCGTTATATTGAATATGCAAGGGAACACAAGCCAACCAAAGTGAAAGCAATCCAATATACTCAATAAGAACTTGTGCATGTGATCAAGGAATCATGCAATAAAACAAAGCAAGTTTTATGGGAAAGAAACATATCACTGTATCATATTGAAATGAAAGTGAATATTACAACCAAAGCCTTGATTTTGCAAGGTCCCCTTCCGATGACCCTTTTCTCCAACACACACACTTTCTCCAATCTTGAATGAAGAAGATCCACAATGACTTGATGAACTAAAATGAGGCTCTCAAGAATGATCCAATGTCGAACTCTCCATACAATCTTAGCCTATTCAACCTTCATTAACCTTATCCTTTTCCATGAGAAATCCCTCTTTATATAAGGGAGAGAGAGATTTTTAAAGATATTAGGATGATCCCACCAAATCAGAGAAGCGAGTAAGATCCCAACCATATGGACGCCACCTCATCTTCTAGAAGAATCCCTTCTAGAACTTTCGTGAAACTTGACCTTTCTTAGCCTTTTGACATCATCGTACCCTAGCTGTAGATCATCTTGTGGAAACATCACATCCCAACTTTATATTAGAGGGCGACGATCAGGCATCGTCGCACCTTGCATATGGTGTAGCCTGCGATGACCTCCCTTAATAGGGCTTTTGAGAAGAGAAAGTCAGTCACTTTCCTCATGAAGAAAGGCTCTTTTTGGGAACATGAACACATGTTGTCAATGGATCACTGGGATGACCAAAATAATGTGTAATAGTGTGGAAAGAGAGATACATAACCCTATAGATTCATATATAATGTAAAAGTTTTTCCTGATGGGCCAATGTACTAGACCTGCATGGGATCGCACCTTTTTAGATGGATGTTGCACAGGGTGGCCTGTTGTTCAATGGGATAGACTGGTGTTGGAAATTGGATGGTAGTTTGGCTGGAAGCTTGTGCGAGGCTCGGTGGTCTAGTGTCCCGATGGACTAAACCAGAATTGGATCATTCCTTGTTGGATGGATGCTTACATGGGACACTTAGTGGTTGGTGGACTAGACTTAACTGAACTAGAGTCATTTGGAAGGGTTGGATGGAGGTTGTGCAGAGAAGCACGACGTCCCAGTGGACTGGGATCAGAACGAAGCTATCATGGAGTTGTATAAGGAATTGCATGGTGTTCTTAGTGATACGGTGGATCGAGATCAAACTGAAAGTCAACATGATTTTATATGGAGTTGTGTGGGGTTCCTAGTGGACCGGAATGGAAGCTAGTAGATGCAAGAAGAAGGGGATAAAAGGATGGCCCAGTGAAGAAATCCATGGCCTTTTCCACATCAGATTCATGTCATTTCCACATCAAACAATCATACTATGTCAGTGCCATGTCATGCCATGTTAGAATATAGACAACATAGACGAAAAAGATTGAGTTTGGAAATTTTAAAAAANGGGGGGACAAAGTTATTGATTCCATATTGTTGTAAAATATTACTAGAGCATCCAATTTCAAATATGAAAGTTTTTGTGCGTTCACCATAATGACTATTATCTGTTCCTATTATAGAATTTTTCTTGGTTCCTAATGTATATTATTCTACAAAGGGTAGACGTTGGCCTCTAATATTTATTGTACTTATGAAATCGAGTGCAAAAAGGGATGAAACTATTGATTTCAGAGAGCCATAACTTTCAACTCAAAGATCATATTAAGGCACATGAATAGTCCTTGGAAAGCTATGAAAGAGAAGACATATATCCACCTGGATTTTTGAGATGGGAAGCATACTTTTCTTTAAAAAATGAAGAAGGCCTATGGTGGCTTGTAGGTGTATTGTTTATAGGGGTCAGTTATATTGTTTTGGAGTATTACCTCCATGTTTGTGTTATTAGATTAGTGAAGTGGAATCATGGTAGAAGTATAAGAAATTTAGGGGTGAAATAATGAAGACTTGTGCAATGCATTATGTGCATAGTTACTCTAAAAAGAAATATGTAATCAGACTTCAAGGAAGGATGACGAGAATCCAGTAGAATGGAGGACATCTAGGGACAACGAAAGGGAGATGTACATAATAAAAAAAGTGATGCAAATTGCTATGATATAGATGTTGGACATCCATATATAGTAGATGAAGATGGAAATAATATGCACTCATGGACATGTTAGGGATGCATTCTTATTATATATAGATATGCATTAGGTATATGTGAAAAAATTTAGGAGTACATATGACATGTTATAGACTATTAGTAGTCTATTGTTGTATTTTATGAATGTTAAAATTGTTAATAATGGTTGTTGTGCCAGGAAAGAGGAATTTATTGCATGGTTGAAAGTTGATGGTGTTGTATATGGAATCCATCCATATGAAGGAGCAACCAAAAGGTGAAATGTTGAATAATAGATTGGTGAAGGAGGCATGAAAACTCCTATTGGGACCAACTAACTAGGTAGCATCAAACCAATTAATGGTGGCTATGCAGGTATGCATTTGATGTTGATGTTACTTAATTATCGAAGGGAATTTAGGTAAGAATTTCCTCATTTGGAATTCAACATTCAAAGTGATATTATTTTATGTTTTGAATGCATTCATTGTTGTGATTTACCATTCAACATGGTAAAGTTTGAAGGCTTGTGATACTTATAAAAGTTATTTAACTTTAGAATGCATTCATATGACATAATAGCATGTTAGGAATGTGTTGGTTATGGGTTAATAACCAAATCAATAAGGGGTGTAAAACTGTTATAGAAATGAGTGTTGATAAAGAATCCATGTGGAGGGAAGTTGGCTAAGTTCCAACTCACCATGGCGAGGTGCCTAACATAAAATGTGGCAATCTGAAAATTAGTGCTTGAGTGCATTGTGTGTAAATGTGGCCATGGAAATGGGCACATTGGTTGAGTTCTTATGAGGATTGAATGAATTATAGAAGTTGGTATATATAAATAATGCATGTGTAAGGAATAATAATTTCCTAATGTTTCATATGATTAGTGAACAAAGTGATGCAATTGTGAGTATGCACAATTTTAGAAAATTGTCTGTGAGCCATGGTAAATGTGCAATGAAAGTATAATGTGCATGGAATGATAACATATGTTTGGTTGTGTGAATTTGATATTTGTAGGAATATGGTATTGGATATGGCAACAAAATAAGTCCACAAGGAAGGTCGATGCATGTTGTTGTAAAAATACAAACAATTATGAGGAGGGATCTCATACTTACGAGATCCAAATTCCTATATGGAAAGGATCTGAAAACAGATAAGTGAAATTGGAAATTTGTGGGTAACATATTTAAAAGTTTTTTATTGAAAATTTATGTAAAGAAATCTCACAGTTACTGCATTCATGTGATGCAGGTGAGATGATAGATCTGTCCTGAAGGGACAGATGATGGATGTTGAACTGGAAATCATGGGAACTTAAACAATTTTGACATTGAACTCAAATATATTCCTTGATCTCCATTGAGATGAACTATTCCATGTTGTAGAAATCCATAGGGATTCCTTGGTTGTAAGACTATATAAGTCTCAGTACTCTTCTTGTGCGAGGAATCCTTGGCAAATGATGGATCACATGAGGGACTGTGTAATAGAGAAGGGGATGCCTAAGCCTGGAGGGTGAGTGAATGCAAGGAAGTGGAGACTTGAATGATTTATGTTGCGTTCTATTTGGGATCATGAGTGCATTGGGTGTGTATGAGAAAAAATCAATATGATTAAATTTGGCAACCATGTGGATACAGATCCATGAATTGCACAGGCATACCACTTAAATTCCAAGAGTTTGGGAGAGGACCAAACTAAGGAGAGGAAGAAATTTTTGAAGCAAATAAAATATGAATTCCATGACATGATTGGATATGGAAAGGATATGATTCCACACATGGATCTGATATCCTTCCTTCTATAATTGATGTTTGTATTGCAATCATTTTCCCAACACTAAAGGACGCCCGAGAATTATATTCTTGTTGTTTTGTTTTCATTGAAAATGAGGGAATCCAAATGGTTGAGAAAGCAATAATAAGTGTATGGATGATGTGTTGAAGCAATGGCTAGACATACCAACTCACCATGGTGGAATACATGACATAGTTATGTGGTGCTATGGATTCAATGGAGGGATGCATTGTGTGGATGTGGCCACGGGTATTGGCACCTCGATTCTTATTTTATTGATAATTAATTGTTTCATTATGAAAATCCTATAGTTTTGAAAATTCATTATGGAGGATAGATGCATTATATTTAATATAAATACTAGTCGAAGATGATTGTGTTGTTGTTTGTTACAAATTATGAGATCACTTTTTGAGTTGTTGAAAATGTTACAAAGATAGATTGATAATGCACATGAGTACTGACAATTTGTTTGGTTGAGTGTAAATTGAGAAAATTGCAGGAAGAATGGTCTTAGATATGGCAGGGGTGTAAGAAATAAGGAAGACCAATTCTTGTTGTTGCAAGAGCCAAATGTAATGAGTAGAAACCTCATGCCTCAGAAAATTTGTTTTCCTGTATAAAATGGATTTGGAAATTTATAAATTAAAAATTGTTATATGCTAACAATTTGTTTGGCTAACTGAAAGGTTGAGGAAATTGAAAGAAGAATGGTCTCAAGTATGGAATTGTTTTAAGCCATAATAATGATTCTTATTGTGTCAAGATCCAAACAAATTATGAGTAAGAAGCTTATGCTTGGGAAATTTTGTTTTCCTGTATAAAAGAGAATTGACATTTAATGAGTAAAATTGCTATGATATTATCTCATGATTATTGTATGTGTGTAATACATATGAGATGTTGTCTATTGAAAATGGAATCTCAGGAAGGAGACCACCAGAATGAAATTGATCTCAATGACAAAGGCACGGAACCAACAAAGTATGGTGGACTTGCTGCAGCTGGATTTCTTGGAGCTACAACTATGGAAACTTTATGGCCGAGTGCACTAAATCCCTGAAGAGAAGGGGTAAAATATCAAGGAATGTAGAGCAGAGAAGGGGGTAAACTCCTTGGGTTCTGTGACACTCCTTGGGTTGTGTGGGTGATGGGGAATGAGATCTTGCTGGTTGGAACTACTACCATTAATATAAATTGTGAATTTCATTGTACATGTTTGGGTTGGAGTGCTTATGATTCATGTTTTTAGGCCAGAGTGCCTATGTATATGAGCATTGGTTGGATTGTATTTGTGTATTAAAGGCAGAAGAGTCTAGATTTGTAATATCAAGAACATCGGTATGGTGTTGTGCATTGAGGACATTGCCAAAAATAAGGGGATGTGGATGCAACATCCCCAATTTTTATCCCTATGAACTATAATGTATTATGTAAATGGGACATTAGAATGGTGAGACAGTATATGGAAAGGTTGGGGTACCTAGAAATGTAATACTTCAAATATATTAATAAAATACATTGTTGGCTACAGGACGGACAAGGACAAGAGAGATAGGGGGATGTCATTCAATGAGAGAGGGGGATAAAGGGGCTAAGCCTTTTATTATTATTATTATTAGTAGTAGTAGTAGCAGTATTATTATTATTATTATTATTATTCACCCATATAGGTTTTATTTGGGAGAAGTGGTTACATGATATTCTCAATGGATTCCATGTGGTTCAGCTTGAATTCCAATAATTATATAAACCCTCTCTTAGGTTGATTGAGGGGTTAATCACTGATTTGGTTCTTCATTCCATGGGGGCGCATTCATTTGCTGCTCATTTTTTTGTTATCATTTTCCTCATTCTTTCTCATCTATGTACTCTGGATTTGGGAATGGAAATGAATGGTTGCAGGTAGAGAGCCATTTCTATATGGTTGTGAGGAATTATTGATCATTTTAGGAGGGAATGTATGCATATGGGAATGATATTGATGGAAGTTATAAAATAGCTATCCACGACTAAGAATCCTTGGATTTCCAACATTGAAATTTCCTAACTAGTAGCACTGGAGCCCTAGAAAGAAATTGGAATAGCTTGAGGGACTGCATGGTAGAGAAAGGGGTTGATTTATTTGTTTTTTTCATGATGAAGGGGAAGAGAGCTCAAAATTAGGATTGTTGTGTGGTTGGGAAACCTAAGCGAATATTAGTTAACTGGTGTGTTTTAGAATTGGCCTAGGACCCATCCTTGTGGATCCATATCCCTGGCTTTGGGGTGACGTGATGTTGATATTTGGAACAACAATGTCTATGGTTGGATGGAAAATCCTTGTTCTGCATCTAGTTGGTCAATATTTAATTGAAAATATAAGTGCTCTTTGCTTTTTCTTGTATATGTATATTCTATTGGGTATTTATGTTGGGACAGGGATTGAACGCAGAGGACAATATATTTGAGAGACAATGATGGTGGTATTGAAAGGCACCGTAGCACTGAAGCATGAATCTCTCAATCAGAGATAGAGAATATATCACATGATGATCTGACCAACTAATATGATAAATAATCGATGATAGACCAATCAGTAAGATTGTCTATATATATATGTTTGGTCATGGACCAAACTCAACAAACCTGGGTGCAGGCGGTTGCACCTGTCTATAAAAAGTGGATCGAGAATCCATAAGTGGACATGGTGAACTGAGGGTTTAGTCAATTTCACAACATCCCACAACATCCCCCCATGAATTTGTTTTGACTTCAAAATATTATCACAAGATGGTACAACAACATTCCTGAGTAAGTTTAATCTCCATCAACATTGATCAAGGATAAAGAGCATTCATCTATTGCAAAGCGGGTAGCAAAATTGGTTATCAAAACATGCTCCTAGTAAGCCAACTGAATAGACAACAAGACAACATCAGCTAGTCAAAGAGTTGACTAGAAAAGAACACACCAATCATTCTCTCTCAATCCAACAGTCTCTGTCAATCCAATATGTAGAAGGTACAACAAACATAAGTACATCTCCCAACATTATAGTCAAAAATGGTTCATTCAGTCTCAACAATCCAAGTCAAATCAACAAGAATAATTCGAGTCAACACACATCTCATCAGTTGGGTTTACACATCAACAACTTCAATTAGTGCCCCCTTAAAAAAAACTAAGGGGTCAAAGGATCAACAATAAAAAAAATTTGAAACACACTAGTCAACATACAATAGATAGTTGAAACTTAGTTGACAATTGCACATTCGAAACACCTCCATTCGATTGTTAAGTCCGGTCGAAACCCAGTCGACCAATATCTCATTCAAAGTCTAGTCAAATTTCAAGTTGGGTTGAATCCCAATCAACCACTGCAAAACATCGACAATGAATAGGAGCATTGTACACTTGTATAGTCAACGATACACAATGATAGGAACTATTCAAACATTGTTTCAAATTCACCCATGACCACTCATCAATCCAACCACATTCAATCCCGGTAGTCAGTATGGGTCCATGGTTCTTTCTTTCATATCTCTTCTGTAAATATCTAAAATCATGATTTCCATTCTTTCTATGGCGAGGATGATGGTAAGGCACAGAAGGTTGTACATGATTATCAAGAGATATAGGCTCAGGGTCAGGTGTAGTCTCAGGATTAGAAAAACATGGTATATCAACAGTGATGACATCAACAACAATATTATTAGAATATGGCATGTCAGGAACAACCATCTCATCAACTGGTTCAATAGATTTCTCATTAGTCTGAACTCCACCTAAAATGAACAAAACTTCCATGTTTGCAACAAGGGAAGGTGTAGTCAAGGAGGAAACAAAAGCATCATATCCAATACCTGTTATTGGTGGAAACATCTCAGACATAGTAGGAGAAACAATAGCCTACCCATTATTTCCAAGTCCTCCTCCGATATATCCTATCATGTTGAGTAGTCAAGATCTTATACATGTAGTGTGTTTTTCAAAGATAGGTGAAACAACACAATTATCAGTTTTTAAACATAAATTTACAACATATTTCTTACAATAGAAGCATAGGGTGGAAAAGAAATGGGTGAGCTTAGCGAGTCAAAAAAATCAACAATATTCTCACTAATAGTTGTTCTATCAGCAATGGTGGAAGAAGAAACAACATCAATATTTTTCTCAATAGTTGTCTCAACATTTTTTTCAGTAGTCTATAAGCTCTGAAGAGTCTCACCCTTATCAGTTAGTTGTAGCAATATGGCTTCATAATTTTCTTTCAATGTCTGATATTCATCAAACAATCGATTTTTTTTTCTTCTTGGAGTGGAGAATCTTCTTCACGAAGCTCATCAATGGAGGCCTACAAGCGGGAAACCTCCTGAGTTAGTTGGGTATTTTCTTCCATCATCTGGATGACATTTGTGCTCATTGTTGTATGAGGAAGATATTTCACTTCTTCCAATTCTTTAAGAAGTTCATACTTCTCCTCAAATTCATCTACAAGAGTATGAAAAAATCTAGAAGCAATGTTCCCCATGGCAGCAACCCTTTTGGAGTGCTCAGTCACAATAGTATGGAACACATCTACTTTATATTTCAACGGATTTTTCAGTTCTGCATTTTTTGTCTTCAATGTATCATTTTCATGAGAGATCAATTTCACCTCTTTCATGAGATCATCGACAAGATCCTTTTTATCACTAAAATCATCCACTAGTTCTTGGAAAATGATTTCCATGGTCTATTCTAGGTCAAAAAACTTCCTAGAATTTTCATCAAACCTCTGCATAAGGATGGTTTGAAAGAGGGAAGTCTTATATTCTAGTTGGGTCTGGGTTGTATCTAGTTTACTTCTCATTCGTTGATTATTAGTTTGCAACTATGCAACGACATTTTGAAAATAAGTGACTTATGCACAAAGTCGAATGTGAGATTCTTCCGAGGTGATAACCTTCTTCTCACAAATCTCCCACAATTTCTGAAGCATTAGAGATTCATATTAATTTAACATGCCCATCGTCGATGGAGGGAAAAATCCAAGACAATAAGTCTGCAACAAAGTAAAATGGATGGAAGGTCAACAAGAAGTCTGACGAATTAAACCAAGTTGGTTTTATGGTTGGTTGTTCGAGTAAGGGAATCACCAATCCATAGCATGCATAAAATTACCAAGCTTCATTGGTCACACAATTTGATCTTGTTGACAAATAGAGGAGCACCAGTCGGAAGAAGGTAAGTCAAATCCTCCACGACATGCAAGTCAGTCAGGTTTGGATAGATCACATCAGGGAGAAGAAAAGAGTGGATGGTATAAGAACTACCAAGACTTGTTCTTAAATTAGATGCCAAGAATATCCATGCATTATTTTAACCATAGGTTAAGAAGAGAGAATCAATGAGAGGTCGAGCAGTCAACACAAATTTTTGGGAATCCCCGAGTTGAGATCAATCAAGCCACCAGTCGAGAGTCTCGTCCAAATCCAAGTCGAATACTTTCTCGGTTGATGGAAAGAGAGGAAAGTTGGATATTATTTCCACTTTGACAAGCACGTAATAAGTCGAGGAAAACCAAGCTCAAGGGTTTCCTTCAGTAGGGTTGAAACTGGAGTTGACTATCGTTGAATTGCATGTGTGTGAAAAATGTTATGTGTCGAGTCATGGGAAGCAAGAAGCCCATACTAGATGGTCCAAGTCGAACTCAAATAAAGTTGGATCAACTAATATCTTTGAATATTCCTTCACACCATCCAAGGACTTATATTCATCCAAGAGAATATGGAGATGCACAATGAGAGTCCAATCTAGGGAATTTACATATGAGGTTGAAGAATCCTCATTAAGCAAACTCCCATCGGCATCCAAATAAACAAAGTCGATGATGAGAAAATTTAACCACCAGGCGACGAGACTCAAGAAACCCCATCCATATCCAATAGAGAAATCACAACGAGAACTTTGTCGATATCAATCTTAGTTAATCCATATGGGTGGATTTCAAATGCTCGATAACCCAAATCAATCTATGGGTTGTTTTTCAAATAGATTCAACATTGTCTCATTTGAATCTGAGTCTTTCTCTCATTCCAATATCAAGAAACCAATAGATTTGACACCATGTTGCGATAGGGATTGAAAACAGAGGACAACAGAGCTGAGATAAAATGGTGGTGTGAAAAGACACCGTAGCACTGAAGCACAAGTCACTCAATCAGAGTGAAGGAATATCTCCTAAGATGATCTGACCAACTGAGATGATCAATAATCGATTATATATTGATCAATAATATTTTCTATATACAGGTTTGGTCATGGACCGATCCAAAAAGGATCTAGAGAAGATTAAGGATAACTCATAATTCGCAGAAGCAACTCAGGAAGCTCAGAATGGCCTCAGTAGATAGAGAAAGGGAAAAAATTCAAAGTCCTCAAAACTCATTGAAATTGGCATCATCGCAAAGAGTGCATCACAATCTTTCCAACAACGTAAATGGATCATCAAATGGAGTTACAGATCAAAAGATATTCACAGTCAAAGTTTTGTTCAACCTAGCCCAGTCAAAAGGGCTGAGTCAGTATCTGTACTACTGATGAAAGCACTAGTACAGATGATGTCATCATTTGTACAGTATACATGGAACACACAGAGGGGGACATGTGTCATGATTACATCAACATGGTGATATGGCAACACCAGAGGCTGCCACGTGTCACTCATTTTTGGACTTTTTGGGAAATTTTGTGGACCAATGAAAAGGTGCCACGTGGTATTCCATACAACCACGTGGTAGATTGTACAGCCACCTATCGGGTGATGTGGCAAGTTGGCGGAGCAGGATGACATGGCAATGATTGTGCAAGGAGTGGTGATGTGGGCCAATGAATGGTCTCCACATGGAAACATCCAAATGCATAAGGACACCCAACATCCAGATTTCCAATATTGGCGGGGTTGGCTAGCACCAACCCCCAATCTACCAAGTTTGATAGGATTCCACCAAATCTGGCTGAG
>ML793525.1:91635-116375 GCA_009831015.1 Picea engelmannii
TCATCTTGTACTTGAACATTTAAGTGGGGTAAAAGGAGGTTTCCCCCTTGAAGAGGCTTATTATCTGAAATTATCTCTTTTTCAAGGCGTTGAGTACTTTTTCTGAGGATTTTCTATGCTATATTGATATTTGGTTCTTAACACATTGCAAGAAGAATGGTAACGATGATGAACATTGCTGGAAACTACATCCAAAAAAGAGACCGAAACAGTTCAGTGGAAAGGGGAAGACAAAGACCGTTTCTACAGTGCAATAAGATCTTGGTTCTGATTCAGGAGACGAAGGAAATATCAGAGAGGTTGGAGTAAAAGGTAAAGATTCCCTTCATTCTAGTTCAAATTCCAATAATGAACCTCATGATATTGAAAGAAAGAGGAATGAATTAATTCACATAAGGGTTGTATCTAAACACACTAAGATAGATACATTATTTGATCTAGATTCCCAAGTAAACTTGATATCTGAAGCACTTTTCAAAAAGATGGGTCTTGAAAGTAAACCACATCCAAAGCCTTATCCTCTTGGTTGGGTATGTGATAAATCAAAACTTAATGTCACCAAGCAATGTAGGTTTAGATTTTCTATTGCTTCAAAGTTGATTGATGAAGTGGATTTGGATGTTGTATCACTTGATATATGTGGCATAGTGTTGGGAAGTGCTTATATTTATGATAGAAAAGCAGTCTTCTTTCCTCGTGAGAACAAATATCACCTTACTAAAGGGGGAGTGGAATACATTGTTAGAGCCCACAACATGAGGGTAAACACGACAATTGTTAGTGTAGGACAAATGAAGAGATTCATAAACACTAAGAAGAGATATGTACTCATGGTCATAAGGGAAAATGATGTTGAGACATCCAATTTTTTTCAAGGATGTGATCCTTATCATAAGAAAGAATTAAATTATATTGTTTCTAAGTATGATGATATTTTCCAGGAGATAGATGGATTACCTCCTAAGAGGGAAATCCAACATGAAATACATCTTCAGCAGGATTCTCCTCTTCCTAATGTGGGCATGTACAGGATGTTAGTTGTAAAGATGACATAGATCAGAAAACAAGTACAAGGCTTATTTAATCAAGGGTTCATCAGGCCCATCTCATCTCCTTGTGGTTCTCCGATCGTGATGGTGCCAAAGAATGATGGCACATGGAAAATGTGTGTCAATTACCGAGCCTTAAATAAAATCACGATGAAAAATCGATACCCTCTTCCTCGTATAGATGATTTATTTGATCAATTAAAGAATGATGTTTATTTCACTAAGTTGGATTTACGCAATGGATACCATCAGACCAGGGTTGCAGAACATGATTCATGCAAAGCTTCCTTTAAAACCAAACAGGGATTTTTTGAGTGGTTAGTTATGCCATTTGGGATTTGTAATGCTCTGGAAACCTTCATGTGTGTAATGAATGATGTATTCATGCCATTTTTAGATGATTTTGTGATTGTATATTTAGATGAAATTATTATATTTAGTGGGACTTGGGATGAACATATAAGGCATGTAAAGAAAGTATTGGATACTTTGCAAAGGGAAAAGTTGTATGTAAAATCATCTTAATGTGAATTTGGTAAGACTGCACTTGTATACTTAGGTCATATTGTAGGAGGAGGACAATTGAAAATTGGTCCTTCCAAGTTTGATGTAACTGTAAATTGGCATGAGCCCAAAAGTGTAACCGAGATACAGGGCTTCTTAGGTGCATTCCAGTATTGGAGGATATTCATTTCAAACTTCTCCTTTATAGCAGCTCCTTTGAATGCCTTAACCAGTGTGAAGAACACTTTTTAGTGTGGAGGAAAGCAAAAAAATGCTTTCGACACTTTGAAGGAAAATATCACTACCGCACCAGTGTTAGCATTGTCGAATCTTCAATAAAATTTTGAGATCGAGACAGATGCCAATGGGTACGCCATGGGTTCATTATTGATGCAATATCGTAAGCCTATTTGTTACCACTCTGAAACTTTTAACCAAGTTGTTGTTAACTATCCTACGTATGATAAAGAGTTGTATGCATTAGTTCAAAGCGTAAATAAATGGAAGCACTTCTTTTTAGGGAAGGAAACAATCATACATACAAATAATCAAACCTTACAATATCTCCAAGCACAAACCAAGCTACAACAATATTGACATTACAGATGGATGGGTTTTCTTCAACAATTTCATTTTGTAATCTGTAATATTCTAGATATAAAAAGTATGCAAAACATAAATAAATAGTTAGAAATGGTATATGAACAACAATATAACCATAACAACACCACGATAATACCAAAATGATAACAAAATAACAACATAAATAACACTTTGATTACCCAGAGCAATGTTCACTTGCCTCTTCGAGGGGGGAACCTCCAGCAGAGTAGAGCTCTATTAAAATAATACCCAAGACAAAAGTTCTCATACCCTTGACTCCTATTTATACTAAATATGTCTATCAAAAGAACCATCTAGAGGAAGATCCTTCTAGAAGTGGAAGCTTCTATTAGGTATTCTTACATTGGACATATTCTTCCTTATTGCTAGGCCTTATTAATATTGATATTTATTACATGGAAATATATTATTCTACCTACATGAGGGTTTAGGTCCCTAACATTTCCTCCCCCTTAAAAACAAACTTGTCCTCAAGGATTGAGATGGGGAAATTGTTGCAGAATGGTAGTTGTTTCCCAAGTGGCATCTGCTGGAGTTGTATCTTTCCACTGCACTAACACTTCCTTGATGATTCGATGATGCAGTCGATGCTCACACTGGTCCAAAATGGCTTGTGGTTGTAGCCAAATGGAGTCTTCTTCATCCAACTAAGGAAGGTTGGTTTGATTTTGGCACTTAGTTCCAATCACCTTCTTTAAGGAGGAAACATGAAAAACAGGATGGAGCTTAGAATGACTAGGCAAAGCTAACTAATAGGCCACTTGTCCCACATGCTTGAGAATGGTATAAGGACCATAAAATTTGGGCGCTAGTTTATGACAATGGTCAGCCTTGAGGGGAGTTTGCTTGTAAGGTTGTAGTCAAAGAAACACTTGATCCCCTTCTAAAAATTGATGTTCAAAGTGACCTTGATCTTCTTTTTGTTTCATGCAATTTTGGGCCATGACCAAATTCTCTTTGAGGGTACGAAGAGTAGCTTCTCGAACTATAAGCATTTGGTCAACCGCTTGGACCTTCGAGACACCTAGAAAATATGAGAGGTTTGAAGGTGGATTTTTTCCATATACTGCTTCAAAAGGAGTCATGTTGTATGGTACGAAGTGTTGTACCACCATTCAACAAGTGGTAACCATTGAGCCCACTGATTTTTCCTTTCCGATGCAAAACACCTCAAATATGTTTCCAAACATTTGTTGACAACTTCAGTTTGACCATCAGTCTGGGGATGATAAGTTGTGCTGAGATGCAATTGGGTGCCTTGTAGATTGAATAGTTCTTGCCAAAAATTGCTGGTGAAAGTTGGGTCACGATAAAAAAACAATAAAATGTGGCATGCCATGAAGCTTGAAGACCTTATCCATGAAAATTTGAGCCACAATAGATGTTGTAAATGGGTGTTGAAGAGAACATAAATGAGCATACTTGGAAAGCCAATCAACTACCACCATGATGACTAATTTATTGCTCAATTTAGGTAAGCCGACAATAAAATCCATAGAGATATCCCACCAAATAGCAGGTGGAATTAGAAGTGGTTGTAGTGTGCTAGGATATTTGACAGTTTCACCCTTTTTGCGTTGAGACACATCACATGCAACCACAAAATTATGAATGTCCTATTTCATACCCTCCATACCCTCCCCCAAAAAAGAATGTTTGACCCAGTCATAGGATTTTGTAAACCCGGAGTGCCCAGATGTGGGTGTAGCATGAAGCTCAAAAAGTGCCGTGGATTTAAGTTTTGACTATTTACTTAAATACAAACAACCTTTGTATCGAAGCTCATCATTGAGCCAAGAGTACCCTGGGAAAATTGGAGAATTGGATTGCAATTGTTGTATCATATGTGAACTTTTGGGATCGTGTAGCCATTCCTGGCGAACAACTTGGAGCCAATCTGATACAATGAAAGAGAGAGAAAAAAGAGACCCTTCATCTTCATATTTTCTGGAAAGTGCATCAACAACCACATTTTCTTTGCCTTTTTTGTAAATGATCTCATAATCATATCCAAAGAGCTTAGTCACCCATTTTTGTTGCTCAGGGAAGGAAAGGCGTTGTTTCGAAAAATACTTGAGGCTTTGATGACTTGTCTTAATTTGGAAGTGTTTCCCCAATAGATAAGGTCTCCAAATATCCACGGCATGCAAAATATCCAACATTTCCTTTTCATATATTGATTTTCCCAAATTTGTCTCAGACAATTTTTTGTTGGTAAAGGCCAAAGGCCAACCCTCTTGCATAAGGACATTGCCAATTCCTTTCCTGGAAGCATCACATTTCAGGACAAAGGTCTTTGTGAAATTAGGAAGGGTCGGGACTATAGTGGTGCACATGGCCATCTTCAAGGTTTGAAAAGCCTGAGAAGCTGCTGGAGTCCAAGTGGAAGAATTCTTTTTAAGGAGTGCAGTGAGAGGTGCCACAATCTTTCCATAATTCTTAACAAAATTGCGATAATAACCTGTTAAACACAGAAACCCCTGGAAGATTTTGAGAGTCTTTGGGTGAGGCCAATCTTGCATAGCTTCAATATTTTTAGGATCCACCCTACCTCCATCCTTGCCAACAAGATGACCCAAGTACTCTACTTCTGAGGTGCCAAAAGCACATTTAGATTGTTTGAGTAAAATTTGGTGCTGAGAGAGTAGATGGAGAACTCGATCCATATGAGCAAGATGGTATGTCCAGGTTTTGTTGTAGATGAGGATATCATCAAATAAAACTAACACAAAATGAAGGAGAAAAGGATGGAAGACATGATTTATGAGGATTTGGAAAGTGGATGGAGCATTACACAAGCCAAAGGGCATGACCAAAAACTCATAGTGGACATCATGAGTTCTAAAGAAATTCTTGGGAATTTCTAACTCTTTCATATGGATCTGGTGGTAGCCTGAATGAAGATCAAGTTTAGTAAAGAACTGGGCACCACTCAATTCATCCAAGAGGTCATCCATGAAAGGAATGGGAAATTTTTATTTAATGGTGAGTTTTTTGAAGGTGCGGAAGTCAGGACACATGCGCTGAGAACCTTATTTCTTAAGGACCACGACCACAAGATAAGAGTAGGGGCTCATTTTAGGATGAATAACACCTGCGTTGAGCAGTTCTTGAACCATTTTCTCAATTTAATTTTTTTGGGAAAAGGGGTGACGATAGGGACGAATATTGGGAGGAAGGATTCTTGGGACAAGAGGAATGGAATGATCATGAACACCATGGGAAAGAGGGATTCCCTGGGGAGTGGAAAAAGGGTGTCTTAGTGGATTGGATGGCATGGAGTTGGACAATAATGTCAGAATGACCTTTTTTGAGCATATTTTCCATGAGATGGGAACTAATGATCTTCAAGGAACCGACGGTGATGCCTTGGAACTTATATTGTTGTCCCTCCTAGTTGAATTGCATGGTTAATTCCTTAAAATCCATGAGAATGGGACCCAAAGTCCTTAGCCATTCTGTACCCAACACAATTTCACAACTGCCCATGTTGATAGAAAAAATATGTGATTTCATATGGTAGTCACCAATTTGGATACACACATTTTCACAATGGCCTCCACATTTCATGGACCCACCATTCACAATCATGATTTGGAAATTATTGACTACATAGATATAGCAATTAGTTTCTTGGGAAATGCGGTGATGAATAAAATTATGGGTGCTTCCACTATCAATAAGAATGATGACCTTCCTATGCTTGATGTAACCAATTAGCTTCAAGTTTTCGGGAGCAGAGAAGCCAGTGAGATCATTTAGGGAGATGATTGGTTCTACTTCAGGAGGGTATGAGGGAGGGGTTATGTCTATGGGTTCAAGTGACATAGACACAAGGGGAGCCTCAACATCCTCTTCTGAAACATCCTCAGAGATGGCCATAAAAAGATTTTGTTCCTTACACTTGTGTCCCGAAAAATATTTGTCATCACAATTATAACAAAGGCCTTTGAGTTGGCGTTCAACCATTTCGACCCTAGTCAATTTCTAGATCTTGAGTGGAGTAGAAGGAAGAGTGGGAGTTATTGGTTTAGTGCAAGGAATAAAGGAGGGTTTGCAGTTTTGAGAAGAGACAAACTGTTGTTCTTCCTTATCTCTTTTAGTAGCGTCCACTCAAATCTGAGACCGAGCCATGAGGACATGAGCATGAATCTCATCCTCGAGGCCACTGATAAAACATTCTCAGAAAAAAACATCATACATGCCCTCTGTATGAAGAGCCATTCGCTCAAAAGAAGCTATAAAGTCTTCCACTGTGCCAGATTATTTCAACTTTGTCAAACAACCTAAATGGTTGGTGTCAGTGTCAAAGAATTCATAAATCTCTGCCACAAAGTGTGTTCAAGCCACATACCCTTGGAAGTCATTTTTTCTCCATTGACACCATTGCAAATGTTCTTGATCTAGATGGAGAACACCATATTGGAGTTTGGCCAACTCATCCATAATTCCATACAAAGAGAAATAATGTTCCATTTGAGTTACCCAGCTAGTGGGATTTGATCCATCAAATTTGGTCACATCCATAGGCGGAAGGCGTAGGTCACGCTGAAAGTGATGGGGCTAAAAATTCTGGGAATGAGAGGAAGTTTCACCTTCTATATGAAAAGGTGGTTTAGATAAGGGAAGATCTGCAGGGATATGCATCTTAGCACAGATCGTCGTAGCGACATATTCAAGCTGGGTAGTAACGTATTATTTGAGCTCTTGTCTGATTTCCTCGATTGAGGTTGCGACTGAAGTCACGATGGAGGAATGCATTTTTTGATTGATGGAGAGAATATTGGCATTGATTTTTTGCACTTCTTGTTGGGTTTTTGTGAAATTAGAGTCCAAGGTATTTAAGCTAGCTTCCAAGTCTTGGCTACAGGTCTAGGCCATGATGAATAGGGAAAACAAAAAGGAGTGGGTGGGACCACACAAAAAATGGGTTATGGGTGAAATGTATCAAAACGATTAGGGAGAAAAGGTGAATCCAATGTGGTAAATCCAAAATAAGGGTGATGGAAGGAGGTTGGGTCCACAAAAAAGTTTTTGTTGAAAAATTATAGGTATGAATGCGATCGGGGCGAAGAGAGAAAACCAATGGAATATATATCAAATAATGGTTCCAATAGGATCCAGACTCTCTTTTTCTTTTTAGTCTTGTGGAGTTATACTCCGATTTGAAGAATACTGCAGTGATGAAATGTCCAAATGCTTACCATGAAGAAATGTGTAGTAATTTCACAACTCGAATGTAGGAGACACAATTGCGTCACAATAGATCTTATCTATTCTATTTTTGTTTTCATCCCAAGGGTTAGGTATTAAAGGGTTCTACAGACAAGGGTTTTCCCTATATTATATCTCTCTGATATACGTGCGGGGTCCAACAATAGTACTCGCCTCAATATCTCAGGGCACCAACTAAGGAGGCTAGACCGTACCCTTAGTCGTATTGCCCGACTAACCAGGTACTAGAGAGTATCTTCCCAAGTGATGTTCTCAGTGGAACTATAACAGTCAGGCAACTGATCGATTTATCTATGGAGGGATTCAGAAGATCTAGGTCCATCCGTATACAGGTGTTGTCTGATGTGCTACCACTTGAAGGGGTACAAACATGGGTTACAAGGGTGGCCAACAGGTGTGCACTTAAGTACCACTTTTATTTCTTGCATGTATGAATCTCTGATTATGGGTTTATGCATGTAATGACAGATCTTTGTAGCTTAAAGATGTCAGAATACGTCTCTACCTTGAAAAAAATTAACCCACAATTTTTTCCCGAGGAAGGTGCACTGATACCACTTGTAATATTCCATATATAAAAAGTATGCAGAATATAAATAAATAGCTAGAAATGGCATATGAACAACAATATAACCAGAACAACACCATGATAATACCAAAATGATAACAAAATAACACCAAAAATAACACTTTGATTACCGAGATCAATGTTCACTTGCCTCTTCGAGGGGGAAAACTCCAGCAGAGAATAGATCTATTACAATAATATCCAATACAAAAGTTCACATACCCTTGACTCCTATTTATACTAAATATGTCTATCAAAAGAACCATCTAGAGGAAGATCCTTCTAGAAGCATAAGCTTCTATTAGGTCTTCTTACATTGGAATTATTCTTCCTTATTGCTATGCCTTATTAATATTGACCTTTATTACATGGAAATATATTATTCTACCTACATGAGGGGTTAGGTCCCTAACATAATCAAATACAAAAAGGCTACGAGTAACAAAGTAGCTGATATACTTTCTAGACCTCCTCTTGTTGCTTCTATTATTTTGAATAATGCTTCTTTATCTCATGATAGATATGTGGAACAATATGGTGTTGATGAAGATTTTAAATAAGTATTTGAGAAGCTAACTCATGGTGCATAGGTAGAGAACTATTGTTTGCAGGGAAAACTACTATACCATCTTGGAAAACTATGTATTCCTACAAGTGAACGAGTCCATGTAATACGAGAAGCTCACACTTATCTTGTGTGTGGGAATTTTTGGGTAGGAAAAACTATGGGTCATCTGCAGAGATTTTGTTATTAGCCTTAGATGAAAGAAATTGTAACTAAATATGTAAATGGGTGTGTGATGTGTTCTACTTGTAAGCCCACTAATAGAAAATTGGGGCTATACTCACCACTGCATGTTCCATCCCATCCATGGGAAAGTATCTCCATGGATTTTGTAGGGGGTTTACCAATGTTAAAAAGGGGTCATGACTATTTGTATGTTGTAGTGGATAGTTTCAACAAGATGTGTATCTTAATGCCATGTAAAAAGTAGATCAATGCTGAGCAAACTACTAATCTCTTCTTTCAGTATGTTTGGGTTCACTTTGGGTTACCCACATCCATTATCTCAAATCAAGATACTCGATTCCTTGGGGATTTCTGGACAATCTTGTGGAGAATGATGGACACCAAGTTGAAGAGGAGCATTGCTTTCCATCCACAGACCGATAGATGGAAATAGATTTTTAACCGAATAATGGTGCTTTTTCTTAGAGGCTACTGCAACAAGCATCCCAAATCATGGGATGGACAGATACCCTATCTACAACATGCTTACAATCGAGCCTTACATTCCTCCACTCAGTGTTCTCCTTTTGAGACATGTTTTGGGTATTTCCTAAGGTTCCATTGGAATTGATGTATGGGAGAGATGTTGATTCAAATGAAGAAAGAAATGAAGACAGAGCCCATAAGTTCATTCAGAGGATCCAACAAGTACATCAAGGAGTCAGGGAACAATTGGAGAAAAGTCAAGCACAGTATAAATCTCATCATGAAAAACACATGGTTGATCATCTGTTCCAGGTTGGAGACTAGGTATGGCTTCACATCAATAAGGAGAGATTGAAGGGTGAAGGGAAGAGACTCAATCCCATCTGATATGGACCCTTCAATATTTTGGAAAATTGGTACCAATTCTTTTTGTCTAGATCTTCCACCTTATATGCAAATCTACTCAGTTGTAAATGTGGAAAACATGAAACTTTTTGAGCCTCCCATGATCATGGATCGGGATGAGGAAGTTTCAATACCTTCAGATGATGAGTTTTTTCCTGAGTACTTGGAGGAGATGAAGGAAGATATCATCTTGGACAAAAGGACGAGGACTTCACGCATGAGTGATGTTGATTATCTTCGAGTGGGCTTAAAGGGTACACATCCAAGCAAGCCAAAGTGGATTGATAAGGAAAAGGTGAGGGAACTCTTCCCTCACTTATCTGTTTATTGATGAAATATTTTGGTGGTCCAAAAATATCTCAGTGGGAAGGTGTGATCCAAAAAGGATCCAGATAAGACTAAGGATAACTCATAATTTGTAGAAGAAACTTAGGAAGCTCAGAATGGCCTCAACAAATAGAGAAAGGGAAAAAAATCCAATTGCTCAAAACTCAGTGAAATTGGCATCATCGCAAATAGTGTGTCGCAATATTTCCAACGGCGTAAACAACTCGTCAAACGGAGGTACGGATCAAAAGATATCTGCATTCAAAGTTTTGGTCAACCTAGCCCAATCAATAGGGCTAAGTCAACATCCGTACTGCTAAAATCAGTACTAGTATGAACAATGTCATATTCTGTATAGTATACATGGCACATGCAGAGGGTGACATGTGTCATGCTGACATCAGTATGATGCAAACATGGTGACGTGGAAACACCATAGGTTTCCACATGTCACTCATTTTTGGAATTTTTAGGTAATTCCATGGACCAATGAAAAGGTGCCATGTGGTAGTCCATACAACCATATGGCAGACCATACAACCACATGTCAGGTGACGTGGCAAGCTGATGGAGCAGGATGACATGGCAGTGACTGTGCAAGGAGTGGTGACGTGGGACAATGAAAATCCACCACGTGGACCAGTCATGGGTTGACACGTGGCAACATCCAAATGTATAAGGACACCCAACATGTGGATTTCCAAAAATTGGCGGGGTTTACTAGTGCCAACCCCCAATCTGCCAAGTTTGATAGGATTCCACCAAATCTGGCCGGAATATAAACTATACCACCAGAATTAACCACATCTGCCAAAGGCTTCTCCATTTTAACCGAATATATATATATATATATATATATATAACGTTGAAACCATATGCCAAAAATGGGAGGCCCGCAGGTTCGACCCTGAGATCTACCCTATCACCTCTGCCTTTTCCAAGTCCACCAACCGTTTGGGTTGGGGTGTGACTTGGTAAAGTATGCCCCCTTATTTACTTAAATGTTTCATTTTCTCCAGGTACGGGGGTTAGACTAGGGCAGGACTGTAAATACAGGGCATGTTTTTTGAGACAAATTCCCATGAATTAATTGCAGGTGCAGGCACAAAAACTGAGGTGAATTTCCTTAGGGGCCTGGAAGTGCCAGACTCAAATCAAGGCGTGGAGATAGTCATTTTTGTGTCATTCGAGGCCACAGATTCAATGGTGTTGTTTTTTTTCTAATATGAGCAAAGCTTCTACAACTTAACTCCAGAATGAGGTATACTTATGCATTTTTCCAAATTCTTTTGCTGAGTTAATAAAAAGTCCTACCCATTTGAGAGCAGGACTCGAAGATATAGTCCACTAGGGATGAACTTCGTTATCAAGTTTTTTGTGTTCAGATTTGATGCTTATGTCTCTTCATTATTGATATTTTCCTTCTTTACAGTGCACTTTAATTTATGCTCATTTAATACAATTCTTAATAAGTCACATTGATGAAAAGATCCCGGATCATGGACCAAAGTCAAAAATCTCAAATGAAGGCGGTTGCACCTATCCATAAACGTGGATCGGGAATCCATAATTGGACATGGAAAACCAAGGGTTTAGTTGGTTGTCAACCCAAAGACTCGGTTGACCTAATCAATCTGACAAGGTGAGGTTACAAAGGAACCACATGTTCAATCAATTTATTATCTATGAGATGTATTTCTATGTGCATGATTGTTGGTCATTGTTGTGCATGGCATGTTGTTCATTTCTTAGATGGTTTAGTATGAATATTGTTAATTGCATGCCCTAGTTTTATGTTCTTGATTAATTAAAGAATGGAATGGAATTTGAATCAGTCCAAGAGAGAGAATTTGGAAGTACTCGGTCAATGGGTGCATTTCAAATGAGTATTTGAGATTTTTTGGGGGGGTTTGTTGTTCTGGGCACCTTCAAAGTGATATTCAGAGCTATGATTATGTGATTTGAGGTAGTGTGGCTCAACTAGGTGGTTGGGTAATTTACAGGGTCAGTTGTTTCTCTCATGATTTGAGTTTTCCTAAAGCTTAAGAAGGTTTGAGGATTGGTATTTGTTATCACTTGTGTGCAAGAAGAAGATTCCAGAAGATGGAGTTGGATTTTTGGAGTTGCAACAACTAGGATACATAAGGACAATCGTTGATTCAAAATAATTTCATTATATCTTCTTGCTTGAATAGGAACAGATCTAGTAGATCTAGGGGAAATTGTGTAGTGGTATATCCTGTTGTTTATCTTGGATCAAGGGAAGATCCAAGGGAGGTATTGCTTATCCATGGGTGAGATTTATCCATCAATATAATTGGAAACTCTACTGGGGAAGGATATTTTATTCTTCCTTAGTTTTATTTCCCTTGTTTCGTTACCTCTAAAACATGTTTTTGTAGCCTAGTAGTCTTCCTTATAACTCCCTCATAAAACAGATCTGTCAGATCTATTAGACTTGGGGTAAATCTGGGCCTTTCCCTAATTTTTCAAATGATCAGGACTGACTAGTTCAAATTAGAGAAATTGGTCATGAGTTTCATAAATACTACGTCACGACTGTCTAGAAATGGTCGCTAGTTGCATACTTGTTGAGCCGCAACCACCCCTGTAGGTGACTATTTTTGAAGTTTTTCTGATTTTTCTTGATTAGATATGAACTTTTCCTAGTCTTGCAAGCCTATTAGGGGTATAATGGCATATATCTCCTCTATGATTGAGCCTCTTCTTTTTTGTTTGAGTTTGAAGTTAATTTGAGGTGTCTTGAGTTTTTTTTGTTGGGTTTGCTTGTTTGAGTGAGCTAGTTGATTCGGATTTTATGAGTAGAACGAAATGAAAATAGATTATTATTATTATTATTATTAACATGGAGACAAAATGAACAATAAAATAGATACATTAAAACTATCTTCTATTCAATAAAGAAATATGTTGAAACTATAAAATGTAGACTGCAAACAAGCTTGCTAGAATGGTGGTGGCTTATCTCTAAGAAGAGATGTGACGATTGCGCTCATTCGCAAGAAGATGAGTACAATAAGGCTCTAAAATTCTTTTTACAATAAACATGAATGCCAAAAAACTAGACATCCAAAAATGTAACCCTAGGAAATGAAGCACCAAAAGTCACGTGGGCCCCATTGGGGTAAGTTGGTACATCAACTGCCCAGGGTCATAACTTTTGCATATGATCTTCGTTTTAGGCACATGATAGCCCATTGGAAAGGTATATCCGAGGACTGCACATTATGATGTCAAAATTTTAATTTGTATATTATTTTATTGTGGTGATCCCTGAAAACGTTCTTTAGGGCCTCAAAACGACCCTAGAAGTTCAGGACCAGAAAACTAGGAAAAACCTGTCAAACTGAAAAACTGCCAAGATGAACCAGTTGGAATAGGTGGGTGGCCACCAATATCCACATAGATCAATTCCCCCCCCTGCTTAGGAACAAATGGTATCCATTTCATTGAGTTCCCCCATCAGATGAGGAAATCTTTGCTTAATTTGACCCCAGGTTAGCCACTTGCCTTCGTGCAGGAGCTGCCCTGCTTTGACAACCCGATAAAGCTGGATCCTATACTGGTGAGTGCCCTTGACTTGTGTTTCCATGATATAATCAGTGGATTCTTGTTCCATGTAGTAAGGTTTGATCTTTGTTGGTGTCAGTTGTTCTTCTATCTATGAGGTGTCCAATAATGGTGGAAAATATGGTTGAAGGAAATCCACATTGAAAACAGGGTGCAAGCCAAGGAAGGGGGGAATGTTGAGCTCAAAATAATCTTCACCCATAGCCTTGGTTATGGTGTAAGGTCCATAATGGAGTGGACAAACATTCTGATGGGGCCCTGTAAGGCGTTCTTTCTACAAGTGCAACCAAACTTTGTCTCCCACTTGAAACTTGTGTGGTACTTGATGTTGATCATGGAACTGCTTGTACATGGCATTGGAATTTTGTAAAATATCCTAAACTTGTTTATGGATTGGTTGGATCCACTCAATGAACCAAGTGGCTTTCTCATCTTCAGTTGGAGCATGGAACACGTCTTCCTGGTTGGCCGCAAGGGGTAGTGCAACATCCATGGGACCCAATGGTTCAAATCCCAACCCCACCTAAAAGGGGTTGTGGTCGATTGAGCTATGTATGGATCTATTGTAGCTGTGTTGAAAATAGGGAATACTTTCATCCCATGTGTGGGGGTTATTGGAATTGTACATGCATAGGATATGCACGATCGTCCTTGACAACCTCGGTTTGGCCATTCATCTGGGGGTGGAAGGAAGTAGATTTGGTGAGCTTGGTGTCCAGTAGAGTCCAGAGGCTTGACTAGAATGTGCTGAGAAAATAGATATTCCAATCTGAGATAATGGTTTTTGGTATCCCAAAATGTACCCAGAATTGTTCAAAGAAGATCTTGGTAGTGACCTCCATTATAATGTTCTTCTTGCATGCGGATAGAATCGCCATCTTGGAAAAGCGATCAACAACCACAAAAACACAGTCATTTCCTTGCTTGGTGGATGGAAGGCTTGAAATTTAGTCCATTTAGATGGATTCTGAGGGCCTGTCAAGAGTAGGTAGATGGGTGTACAGGCCTTGTTTCTTAGTGGCCAGTTTGGAAATGTAACACCTTGTTTCCCCCATCTTGTAATTAATCATAAAATAGGTTTTCCATGTTGAGGCATGTAGACAATGTAAATGTATTATTGTTTGAGTTGCCAATAAATGACTGTGGGGGTGAAGCCTTGAAAGTATTGGCCATGATATCACTAGAGGAAGAATGTGAAAAAGTATACGAGAGGGTTCATTATATCAAATAACCCCAAATTTCCCTCGATGAGGATGAAACCTCCTTCGAATCCCAAGGAGAGAAATCAGTTAATGAAGAAAGGACCAGTGGTTGAATTATCAACCACCCCCATGAATGGGAGAATGGTCTAGCTACAAAATGTCATCCTTAAGTACCACAAAGATCTGCAGACCCGAGCTTCCTTTTGATAGAAGGAACATGATGGGTCAGGAACCTTCCGAGAGAAGGAAGGTAAGATATATACACTGGAGACAACGAGAAAAGAGACGAGGAGAGAGCGCAAGATCATAAGGGGGGATGCATGGAGATCTCTAGGGGATAAATAATATAAGGCCGTGAGATTGATGCATGAGGGCATCTGATAAATCTCATCAAGGCCATACTATAGAGATATATCTGAGAGTTGCAGAGAACGGAACTCGAGCAGAAGCTAAGCAAAAAAGGAATCCTTGAGAACTGTGAGAGTACCCTAGTGATATCATGTCTTGGTACAAGGGTGTCCAGAGTGCTAAGAGTGAATGACTTTGATCCTATGGTAGGGTGGAAGGATGAACACCCACAGTCAGTCGATCGGGGACAACCTGTAATAGATAAGTATTCTCCTACCCTGTGTAATTGAGTTGTAACTGTGTACTGAAATTGGATATACTGTGAATGTTTTTAGAGATGTGCATGATTGCTTGATGAATATAATGCACCCCTTCTATTTATGCTTGGTTGTGTAATTAAGAAAGTAAGAAATTATATGGTTCGGGCATGGCTTGTTTTCATAAATTGTTGTGTTCTGTGGTGGCTTAAGCCAGAGCCACGAACTATGATTTCGTCGACCTTAGGTATAGTTTCATGTATGCATGACTACCCACATATCGTCCTAAGTCCCTTAGAGGACAGAGTGGGATAAGATCAGGAGAGGTAGTGTAGATATGCACAGGCTCTCTGCAAGGTAAGTAGAAACCCAGAAACCACTTAAGTCCTAGACCCGATGAAGGAGTGCATTAGTTGCGCCGAAGAACCCCTCTATGTGTTAAGTCCAAGAGAAAGAGTGTAATGCTCTTCAATCCTTCATAAACAATGAATATTGAGAGGGATAGCGAGAGATTCAATTATTGAAAGGGATTATCCTTCATTTGAAGGAAGACCTATGCAAGTAGTGCATTAGGTCAACACTCAACGGAAGTATTGAAGACAACCAATTGAGGGTTGGTCAAAGTGCGAGGAGTGCACGCAGAGAGGACTCGTTCCAAGTCATAAATCTCAGGAGAGAGAGAGTCTTTAGAACATGAATGAGACTCAAGACATCGAGCTCACAAAATAAGAATCCCTAAGGACCAAGCTCAAAAGAGACAAGCTCTTTTAGAAGTGCAGATGAGGTCCAAGAGGAAAACTTGTTTCAAGTTCATAAGCTCAGGAGGGAAAGTGGAAGTAGATACCATACATCAGGGCTCGTAGGAAGTAATCCGAAGGTTGAGACCTTTGAAACATCTGAAATCTTCCAAGTCAGGAAGAAATCACAAGCTCAGGAGGAAGAGTTCAACAACCGTAGATCAACGACGGAGGAGGACATCTAGACCATCAAATCCACGTCCAGACACCATCAGAGAGTGCAGGAGGAGAACAGATCTCAATCATCCGATTTGAAGTGTGTGGACCTATAGTCATTGGATCCGGAGGAAGGTGCATGAAACAAGTTATGAAATAATCAGATTCGTCCATCGGAAGGGACACGTGGCGAGAGCTCAACATTTCACTGACTACCAGAGAAAGAAGGTCAAATAACATACTTTTCGAACTCATGATGTGTGAAATCATGATTTGACTGTAGTTGTCCATCAAGGAGGGCATGTGGAAAAATATCAGCATTTCGCTGACTCATGAGTTGAAGAAGTCAAAGAGTAGAGTCGGGAGAATTCGCGAAGTGCAAACTCACAAAAAGATCACAGTTGTTGATCGTCCTGAAAGATCACAACCATTGGCTATCCCAATATCATTAGAACCATCCATTTGGAGGGATGCATGGCGAGAGACCACCATTTCGTCGACTTGCAGGAGGGAAAATTCAAAGAGGGAAGCCATGAGAACTCACGATATGCGAAATTCCGACGCTCTTGAGAGTTATGCCCTGGGTCACTATGAATGGTCACATGGACAGAGGCCAAGGGAGGAGCTAGAATATGTTAATATCCTTTTGGCATTGGGGAGTCAGGGAGTCAGGGCTGGCTCACTCACAAAGTCTCGATACGTGAAATCGTGAAGAAATCTGGACCGTTAGATCCATAGGAGTGTGAACTGTCAGATTTGGGAGCCTTGAAATGTTGGCATCCCGAAAGTTGGGGATGCGAAGAAAGTTGTGACTGAAAGGTCGCAAGTCATGAAATTTCAATTTGTGAAAGCAGGATCTCGATTGTTGATCGAGAGGAGGAGTTTAGACTGTTGATTTCCCACGGAGCGGATATTGGGAAATCGGGTATCAGAAGATCAGAGGTGAGGAGTCTTTGAACTTTGTGAAACAAAAAGTCTTGATACAAGAAGGAATGAATCCGACCATTGGATTGCGGGAGCATGTGGATCATTGATCTGGCATCGGGGTTTCGGATATTGGGAGAATGGAGGTGAGCCGTATCGGGGATTCCCGATACACGAAATCCTGAAACACCTTTTGAATCGACACTTGGTTTATCCATCGTCATAGTTAGAGGAGCCTAGAGAGAAGAGATAGCACCGAGAGAAAATATCATCAGTTGAAACATCGAGGATCATGAGTTCGGGAAAAGGGGTCATGAGTGACTTACATGTAGAAATACCAAAGTCGTGAAATGCGACGTGCCTTTTGTGGGCTCAATGAGTGGTCACAGGTGGTGGTCATGTGGAGGAGGATACGAGAGGAGATAGCTAGTGCTAAGATCTTGTCAGGAGTCATCTATCGGGAGAATTGAGGTGGATCATTCACAAATTTCTGATACACGAGAGTGTGATGCGCCTTTTTCATAGGCGTGCGGTCACAACCGTGGTCATGTGGAGTAGACGCTTGCGCCTGGTGCTTAGTCACATAGGAGGAGTTTCATTAAAAGGACTTGTGGTTTTGTTCATGAGATTCTAGTAGGGAATCGAAGAGATTTTCCAGCTCAACAGAGTTAAGAATGAACCTTGACCAGGAGGTCGGACTGGTTCCTTGACCTTCCAAATTAGGAACCATGAATGGAGTTCCTATCCTTTAAGAAAATCAAAAGCGAATATTTTTAGTCCTCGTCATGGGGGTGTTACAAAATGGTATTAGAGCATGGTTACAACACTTAGCCATCTTGGGTTCATGCATGATTCACATAAAGAGGTATTGTTATATGCATTTACTCCTTGAGGAGAAGGACTGCAGATTGAACTAGTGATTTTAGGAATTCTTGTTGAATTCAGCAAAAGAATTTATTTAGCCCTTTGTTAAAGTGATAACTATTCTTAACGGAGTAGGAATATGCTAATTAACATTTATAATAAGATTTTAATGTGGATAGTTGAAGGTGGTAGGGTTCTGTCAAGGGTAGCTAAAGCCCGAAATCCGGATGACCTGATGTTAGTGACACTGCCTCTAGGCATGGGAAGTTGGAACATTAGGCAGTGATGATGGCTAGTTATATAATGGTTATTGCCTTTGTGGGATTAAAGGAATATGGTAGGATCATGTAGGATCCTTGGCAGTATAATTACTGCTCTATGTTAAACTTAGAGTATATAACTCCTCATGACCAGGGGAAAGGTGAGATGGGTAAGTCCTATAGAAGTTGAGGTAAGAAGGTTTTTCTTGCTAGCTGTTATAGTATAAAAGGGAAAGTGACCCTGGTTGGTTATTGCCTTGAGAAAAGGCAACATCAGTATGAGTTATAACTGTGATATTAGTCATGTAAGTGACTGTAATCTCTAACTAAAAGAACACTAATGAAAAAACTAAGCTAGTATGATGAATACTTAGTTGTGTGTGTATGCTTGAGTGCATGGATTTAATGCATTATGAAGCTTCTTGATATGAAGCCTAATATTAATACCAGTTAGGTACGAATCATATTAAATGTGCAAGTGATGCACATGTATGATGTAAGCATATAAGTATACTAAAATCCCAATATGATTTCCCCGATGAGTGAAATGTGAGGCAAGCATAGCACTTGCCAAGATTGAATGAATACCATGGATGCATGGTTGACTCCATTCTTAAGAGTCATGAAATTAATGTTTTGAATGATAGCTTAAGGGGAATGTGCTCCATCTCCCCAGGAAAAGCCAATACAAATAAATGAAATAGAAAACGAGCAAGGATGCTCTGTTGTCATGATAAAAGGCAAATGTTTATGCCTTTAAGGATCACATGAGAATGATTGTAAACAATCATGAGTTGACTGATTTTAAAATAGAGATGTATGTAATATACCTATGGAAACTACACATAGGCTTATGATTATGAGTATAGCTAAGTACATCATGGATGTAAGTTATCAAAAACTAGAATATGTGTGGATGCATAATTTGGAATGCATGTCATAAATTTATGTCTATGTCCCTTAAAGAATGATTATTAACAAGCTGAAGCTAATTCAAGCTTGAGGCCATCACAGATAGTGATGGATATGCAATAAGGAAGTTGCATGCTAAAGGAGTTCTCTATGGGGGAACTGTGTGAAGACTCTATCATAAAAACAAGGTCACAATATTAATGATTACTAAGAATTAAGCAGTGAGCCACAAGCATATATATATATATATATATATATATATATATATATANACATTTAAAAAAAAAAAAAACATCATGTAATGAATAGAAGACTAATAAATGAATATTGACCATTCTGATAACCGAATGGTAATGTGCAGGATGCATAGGTTCATGATTCATTATGGACAAAATATGTTTCTATTAATTCATGCTGATGTATCCTAAGAGTTAGGATGAGCCTAACCCAGGGCTGCTTAGAAAAAGAGAAGAAGATTGCATAAGTAAAAGGGGGAGAAAAGGAGGAATACTTTCCTCACCCTAAGAACCCTAAATTGTTTAACAAAGCCGTAGGATTAAAAGAGCAGTTGTGGAAATAGGGATAGTTGATAAAAGGAAAGTAAACCCTCTGAGTATGATTAAAGGAATAAATGAGTACGTTTAACTAAGTAGACTTGGTTGAATCCATGATTAAGAAAAGGCAATGAGGCCTTAGAGATAACTCAACTGGGCTGAAAAGTCCCAGGCGGTGTGGGAAGAGTTGGAAGAAGGGGAGAGTCCTCAACTCTTCCTTGCTAATTATTATGTTTTCTCTTGGATGAAAAGCCTGATTTACTAATAAAAGTAAATTTTTTGACACCGTAGTGATGATGGTTGTATTACTGTAAAAATGACTGAGAACTGTTGTGTTGCACTCATGAAAAAATTAAGGACAGTGTGATGAAGTACATACAGATATGATAGGACGTGTATGAAATTATTTTATTAATTTAAATGTTGTGATACTTGCATTTGGGTTAATATTATGACTAATGTAATTGTGACTATGATGATGCGTGCTATGTATAGAAAGGAATTTGAGCTATTGAGGAAGACAGTTTCCAATGACGATCAAACTCAGGCAGAGGATGACTAAGAGGAAGCTATGGCTGAAATATTGTTGACAGGACTATGAAAATCCCACTAAAGCACTACTAATAAGGTAAATATTAGAAAGAGAGTGCTCGCAGCCAAGAAAAAGTATAAAAATGTTCATGCTTATGCGGCTCAAGGTATGAAAGGATTCGGGTGAGAATCCCTTCTGAAATATTTTATTTTCTCATGTTATGCATGGAATTTGAAAGGGCAGTTGTATGTCTTGGGTACCCAAGTAAGATATGATTCAGGAAGGAGAACCTGAATGATGGAGGTATGAACCTCTGGTAGTAAACACTATTTGTAACCCTTGGAAGAATTCATGAACTGATATGTCATGAATGCATTGACCAATCAAGGAATGCTTAAAGGAATTCATGTGAAACTTTTGAGTTCATGTATACTTATTTGGGATCATGATCGACCTATAGCAAACAGTATGGTCCTTCTGTAAGAATGAAAGAAAATGAATAAACCATATGAGGAAAATGTTGGTTAAATCCCAACACACCATGGCCAAGAACCGGTCATAAAGTGTGACAAACTTGAAATCAATGCAAGAGTGCATTGGGTATGAATGTGTCCATGAATATTGGCACGTTTGTTAAACCCTTTGAAATGTTGAATTACATTTTGAAAGGTGTGGTATGTTGAAATGAGGCATAGGCAAGGAATGGGATTCCCTTTTTATGTTTATATAGATGTGATGAACTGTTAGTATGCATGGTTTTGAATATACATGTATATATACATGGATGCATGAGAGACTAACAGTTTGTTTGGCTATGAAAATAATGAATTGTAGGAAGAAAAATGGTCTTGGATATGGCAGTATTGTAAGCCCATAATGAAGACCGATTTCTTGCTGAGCCAAACTGCAAGGAATGGTATTTCCCTTTTTGAGAAAGTGAAATTGATTGTTGGTATGCACAACTATGAAATTGTTGTGACGACGTTATAAAGGTGTAATAAAATATATGTGCATGGGAAACTAACAATTTGTTTGGCTGATTGAAGTTGAAGGTGCAGGAAGCAAAGGAGTCTTGGATATGGTAGTGTTGTAAGCCCATAAGGAAGACCAATTATCTTCTAAGCCAAACCTCTATGGGAAGGAAAGTCCCATAATTATGAATCTCGTTCCTATGTGGAACAAATATGAAAACAAAATATGGAATTTGGAAATTTGTGGGTGACAGATTTACAAGAAAATTTTTGAATTTAAAATTTATGATGAGGTCTCATGAATTTCTGTATGCCTGTGATGCGAGTGAGAAGAAATATTTGTCCAGAAAGGACAGATGATGAACAATGTCTACTACTGAGCCATGAAAACCACATGATAATCCATGATCACCTAAAATATATTGTGTTTAGGTAACACAAGACAGAGGGACGCCTCGACAGAGCAAGTCTGAGGGACGCCTCGACTGTAAGACTTGATAGAGTCTCTGAAATTCTTTATGTGCGAGAAAAACTTGGTAGGGAAAGATGGATCACCTGAGGGACTGTATAGTAGTGAAGGGGATGCCTGAGCCTGGGCCTGGACGGTGAGTGATCGCAAGGAAGAAGAGAACTTAATAGTTCTTGTAAACTATTGGGATGATGCAAACAGTGGGTAGTTCTTCCTGTGTGAGAAAACCTTGGCAAGGCAAGATGGATCACCCGAGGGATTGTATAGCAGTGAAGGGAATTCCTGAGCCTAGGCCTGGAGGGTGAGTGACCGTAAGGAAGATGAAACCTTGATAGTATTGTAAACTATTGATTGGGATAATGCACCCAATGGGTATGTAAAAACGATGAGCCTGGATAACAAAACAACCATGTGGATACAAATCCACAAACTGCACAGATAATTATTGTGCTAAGATTATGAAAATTTTCCTATAAATTTTATACAATATTTTCGCATAAGACTATGATTAACATGATTGTTGTCCAAGAATTATTGAAAGCAGGTGACCAAGATTAAGGGTATGAAAAAGAACCTGACCTACAAAGAAGGATCGATATTTCTAAAACAATTGAATGAGAAAGGCATGACAGGTGTTTTTGAGAAAGAACATCGAGGACGGTGTTCCTTTAAGGGGGAGGGAATTGTAACACCCTGTTTCCCCCAACTTGTAATTAGCCATAAAATAGTATCTCCATACTGAGGCATGTAGACAATGTAAATGTATTATTGTTTGAGTTGCCAATAACTGAATGTGGGGGTGAAGCCTTGAAAGTACTGGCCATGATATCACTAGAGGAAGAATGTGAAAAACTATACGAGAGGGTTCATTATATCAAATAACCCCAAATTTCCCTTGATGAGGATGATAAACCTCCTTTGGATCCCAAGGAGAGAAATCAATTAATGAAGAAAGAACCAGTGGTTGAATTATCAACCACCTCCTTGAATGGGAGCATGGTCTAGCTGCAGAATGTCAGCCCGAAGTACCATAGAGATCTGCAAACCCGATATTCCTTTTGACAGAAGAAACGTGATGGGTAGAGAACCTTCTGAGAGAAGGAAGGTAAGAGATATAAATGAGGGACAACGAGATAAGAGATGAGGAGAGAGTGCAATCTCATAAGGGGTGATGCGCGGAGCTCTCTAGGGGATAAAGAATAAAAGGCCATGAGCTTGATATGGGAGGGCATATGATAAATCTCGCCAAGGCCATAACAGAGAGATATATTTGAGAGTTGCAGAAAATAGAACCCGAGCAGAAGCTAAATGAATAAGGAATCCTTAAGAACTTTGAGAGTTCCCTAGTGATATCATGGCTTGGCACGGGGCTGGATAGAGTGTTAAGAGTGAATGCCTCTGAGCCTATGTTAGGGTGGAAGGATGAACACCCACACTCAGTCAGTTGGCGGAACCTTGTAATAGATAAGTATTAACCTACCTTGTGTAATTGAGTTGTAACTGTGTACTGAAATTGGATGTACTGTGAATGTTTTCAGAGATGTGCATGATTTCTTAATGAATATACTATATCCCTTCTATTTCTGATTGTTTTTGTAACTAATCAAGTAACAAATTATATGGTTTGGGCATGACTTGTTTTCATAAATGCTTGTGTTCCGTGGTGGTTTAAGCCAGAGCCACGAACTGTGAGTTCATCAAACTTAGGTATAGTTTCATTTACGCATGAGTACCCACCTATCGTCCCGAGTCCCTTGGAGGACAGAGTGGGCTAAGATGAGGAGAGGTAGTGCAGATACTCACAGGCTCTTTGCAAGGTAATAAGAAACCCAAAAACCACTTAAGTCCTAGACCTGATGAAGGAGCACAATAGTTGCGCTGAAGAACTCCTCTATGTGTTAAGTCCAGGAGAAAGAGCGTAACTCTCTTCAATCCTTCATAACTGATGAAGCTCGGGAGGGATAGCGAGAGATTCAATTATTGAAAGGTAGTATCCTTCATTTGAAGGAAGACCTGTGCAAGTAGTGCACTAGGCCAACACTCAATGGAAGTATTGAAGACAACTAGTTGAGGGTTGGTCAAAGCACGAAGAGTGCGCACAGAGAGGAAGTGTTCCAAGTCCTAAAGCTCAGTAGATATAACATCTTTAGAATGTGGGTAAGATTAAAGACATCGAGCTCACAAAATAAGAATCCCTAAGGACCAAACTCATAAGAGACAAGCGCTTTTAGAAGAGCAAATGAGATAGAAGAGGTGAAGTTGTTTCAAGTTCATAAGCTCAGGAGGGAAAATGGAAGTCAAGACCATACATTAGTGTTAGAAAAATAGGACCGTGGAGCAATAAAATAAAACAAATACAGAAACAAAACACAGAAGACACACAATACAAGAGAGACACAGATTTACGTGGTTCACCCAGTGTGGGCTACGTCCACCATAGAAATTTCCAGGTCCTTCCTTTATTATTATCCAGCAAATGAAGGGATACAACCTACATCAAAACCCACTATAAATTCCTCTTCTTTCTCTCACAGTATCCTCTCTCAGAATAAAATATTCACCATCAACCATAGCCAGTATACATTTCCCTCATAAAAGAGGGTTTCCTTCTAGGGAAAAAACACCCTAACATAATCTCTACCATTAGATCTGCGACCTTATAATGAACGGTCCAGATTTACAATGAAATTACAATATACTTTTACAAGGCAATTTTTGCTTCAGGGGCTTCACCCCTGAACCCCTTCTGGGGGCCCGCTTGCCCCCAGACCGCCCAGCTGGGGGGATAGCCCCCCCAGATCCCTCAGAGGGGGTACCCCCCCTCTTCACTGCCCCGTGTGGAAGAGTGTAGATACTTCTGGGGTGTAAATACTTCATGGGGTATAAACACGGCTGAAAGCAAAGACCTCTGAATCAGGAAGATAATCAGGCTCCACAACCAACAATCTCCCACTTGGAGACTGATCTCAACAACT